>JABSTR010000262.1:0-132477 GCA_013339765.2 Haemaphysalis longicornis
ACAGGATGCACCGCGATGTCGCTTTCAATGGGGAACCTCAAGTAGTTAGTTTTCGTTTCTGAAAGTCGGCGTACACCCTTGGGCACAGGTTGGGCGCAGAATCGCCAAATTTAGAGGAAATGTAGCAGGATGTAGCAGCCAGAGCCCTTGGGCGCAGTTTGGCGCAATTGGCGCAGCGGTAGCATCACTGTACACAGCGCCAACGATGGCAATTCATCACAGGAAATGCGAGAAGTAGGCCGCGAAGTTGACCAGCGACAGCCAATAGGGCAGCCATGGCCCACATGACGTCGTAGGCCATCCCGGAGGTGCCTAATGAGGAAAATCGAAGGAAGCGCGATTGGTTTTTCCACGTCTTTCACAGCGATTTGCGCGCTCAATGCTTCACATGCACGTGCAATATTTGGCTCAGGTATTCCTGGCAGTGTAATCTAAACATCGCGTAGGTTTAAGTCAAAGCTTTCCTAAGCCAATTCACGTTTTTTTGCAAAGAAAAGAAAAAGAACAGTGCACCCACCACGGTTGATTTTCTGGTGATTCTTCTGCTTCTGAGCCACGCAAACACGCAAAAGCCTCGGACCTCCTCTGTGTGAAATGAAGGGCCGCAAGTGCTGGACTGCACGACACAGCCCTTGGACAAGAGGAGTCCGGCCATCCCGCTTGGGTAATCCTTTAATTAAAGGGGCCAACAGAAGCTTGCTTCAAAACGAAGACTGCTTTCTCCCGATGACAGAGATGCCGATCGTATTGCAAACATTGTGCAGTCATTAAGGAAAACGTGTGAAGCAGTGGCGGCTTTCCAACCACACTGCGGTGATTTTTCTGTGACATCACAGAACTTCGTGCCACTGCTGGCATACGCACGACTGGGCGATCGCAGTGGGGCCCCCTAAATCCGTTTGGATCCCATCACTGGAGTGCTAACGTGCAGCTCACACCAGTGGCAACCATGCTTTCAGTGATGGCTTCCACGGTGTCACTCCTGCCAACACTACGTCAGAGTCCTTCAATGCCTATCTGGTCATGAAACTTCGCCGTCACGCTATGGGAGAGCTTCGTGCGCTGCCCAGGGAGGCCACGCCGCGGCGCGGGTGTTGAATCGGAGGGCAGCCGGGGGCGTGGTCAGAGCGCGTTTGGCAGGGAACGGACCACGGAGTAAGATAAAACGGTCGCTCGCCGCCTTATCAGCAGTGCGCTTTCGCTTCACGGGTCGTGGACCGCTCAAATGGACTTATCATTTTGTGAGTGGCGAAAAAATTTCGTGCGAATGGGCATGCTGCTACAGGGAGTTTCACGACTTGGCAGGGAGTTTCACGACCAGAGAAGCATTGAAGGACTCTGATAACGTCATGCTTCTCAATATTCCTTGTGTTTTTCTGGTTACGGAGCGTCCTTTGTGGTTGGCTGAGTGAGTTGCCAAAGACTAGTTCTCTCAAACTGAACAAGGGCGCCTTGGTGGCCCCCTTAGAGAAAGAGTGGCACCCGGACTGACCGATCTTGTTGGCAGTGTCGCCATTCGCGGTGACCCGGTCGGCGCCCACCACGACCGCGTCCACCTGGCGGGTGGCCATGAGGGCGGCCACCATGCTGTCGCAGATGAGCGTCGCAGGGATGTGGTCGTGCAGGAGCTCGTAGGCCGTCAGCCGCGAGCCCTGGTTGTAAGGGCGCGTCTCCGTGCAGTAGGCCCGCTCCAGGTGCCCCTGCTCATGCAGGTGCCGCACCACGCCTGCGAGCACCAACCATTCGGGCAACAGGCAGAGGCAAGAGGAAACGACCAGCTCTGGCCATGCACAAGAGCATTTTAACAGAATTCGCTGCATTGAAGAAATGAGAGGGCACTGCTTCAATGTTGCCTTTTCTTTTTCACCATCACAGTGAAAACAACTAGCTGTCTCTCACTTATTCGCCCTAACTTTGAAAATGCAAGCACTGCAGAGGATACCCGTTCACGCACTCCAACATTTAGGAACTCGAAAGGACTCTCAATCCCTTCCCCCCACCCGGCCCCTGTGACCTGTGGGAGGCTGACCACATCCCATCCTTTCAACTACGAAGGGGAAAATCCCACCATAATTTTCTCCTGCAACTTACTGGCCACTGACATCGCAACGTATTTATACCTTTTGATGACTTGGCAAACGTGACATCCTCATTCCCTAACAGCCTATTTTGAGGTAGGACATGAACCAATCTTTTCATATTTTAATTTTCTCGTGCACGATCTTTGAGTAGACCAATTTACCACTTGCTGCCCTTCTGTCAACAGATGCCATTCACGTGCATGTTTATTTCCTGACGTCATGAGATTTGCAGCTATCTCCTTCGTTGCTCTATCGTCTGGTTACATTGCTTTCTTTCAGTGTTATGTTGCCCCCCCCCCCCCCCCTTTTTTCTTTTTTTTTTTCACCTGTCTTTGGTACGATGTTAAGTCTGATGTGCATCATTTTGCCTCCTCCACTTGGGCTTCATGCCTGCAGTGTCTTGTAAATAAATTTTAAAAATTGAGATACCGCTTATGTCTTGCCTTAAATATGCCAAATGTTTTCTTTTTGCTCAATCAACAATGTTGACAGGCACAAACGTTGCCACCACACTTAGCAGTATGGTACTCCAGAAACGTCTTGTGCAAGGTTTCTTTAACTTGGTGCGCACATTCTTGGCGCCTGCTCTGCCCTCGCCAGGCTATGCCCCCTCCACATTGCTTTTCAGCCACACCCGGTCCTGCGCTATGGGCCTTGTGCGCTGGTATGGTGGCGCCACTGATTCGGTGTGTTCCGCGCCACCTTTCGGACAACGACGACATAACTTCTGAATTCCGCGAGCAAGCGACGTCTCGTAGTGTCTCGTTCGGCAGTGTACGAATGTCAGCACAAGAAAGAAAGAATGGCTGCTATTCTTTTTAAATGTGATACAAACAGCCGAACGGTACCTAAATAAAGAGAAAAGGTTTCACAAGGGCGACAGGAAAGCGATTCATCAAAACAAAATCGGTTGTATGCAAGCACCGGTCTCTTTCCACGCCGTATGGACAGCTGCAATTTCGCAATGGCTTCAACTGAAGTTCACCATTGGCGTCAGCGGCAGTCGTCCGAATGAAAGACAAAAATAAAAAAGGCGAAAACCCGGCAAGCAGGAGTGTGCGTGTGAGTGTGCATCGCCTCCCGCAAGCGATAATGTGTGTGAGAGAAGCCGCGATCGCTCCGCCAATGGGGACATCCCTGTGCTCCTGTTCTGTGAGGCCCCTCGTCCCCGCAAGAGCATTAAAATTACGGCGCAATGTTCACGCGGCACCGGCAACAATATCCCCAGTGCACTTCATTTCCTTTTTCCACCTGAATCACTTAGCAGTAGCTAGTAATGATTACATTTGTTCGCTTCTACCCTTTCGGTCCTTGTCAAGGCACAACTGACATAACTTCATAACTGGCATCATTTGGCGGACAGCTTAGCGAAGACGAGACCGGTGACTCGATTTTCACGGGGCTTGCAGAAGCGAATTTCTCCCGTGTAAACCCCACTGTGCCTTGTACGTGTCAGGAAGTGATGCGATGTCCGTTGTGTGTGTGAAATCGCTGCGAAAGGTTTGTGTGTATATTGCGACACCAAGGATATGCGGCTTCGAGAGCCCGAAGATTCAGGTTTGTGGAGGCAGGTATTTGAAAATGCAACTGCTTGGGTAAACTCTACCTCAAACTGCTGAAACTATGATGAGTTCATTGGATGGGCCACAGTCCTTCGCTTTTTAAAGCGTTTTCATAGGTTTATAAACGCGTACTTAATATGCGAATACCTTTGGACGTATATGTGCGTGAGGAAGCTTTCATGAAAGCCTCTAAGCATTTATTTACCTTGTTGCTTATCGGTCGACATCGACACGGGCACAGATATGGTAGAGTGCACAACAGGAGCTATAATTGTGCACAAATAATTCCTCGCATTCGAGTGCCGATTAAAAAAAAGACAATTTGGAATAATAGAGATCGTTTCAAAGCTAATAGAGTTGTACGTGATGTTCGTGTAACTACATGCCAGCGTGAATATTAGTTATGCGCCTGCATGTTACCTTTGTCAGAAAAATATTTTGCCCAACAAGCTCCACTTGAACTCGTTTCCTTTCACCTATGTGGCAGAAGCGCAAACTAAAAGTTGTAGAGCAACATATGTTTGAGATATTGGAGAGTCATTTCAATAAAACTGTAGACTGCGAGCCTCCGAATTGTGTCTAACCCGCCGCGGTGGCTCAGTGGCTAAGGCGTTGCGCTGCTGAGCACGAGGTCGCGGGTTCGATTCCCGGCCGCGGCGGCCGCTTTTCTGATGGAGGCGAAAAGCAAAAACGCCCGTGTGTACGAGATTTCGGCGCACGATAAAGATCCCCAGGTGGTCAAAATTAATCCGGAGCCCTCCACTACGGCGCGCCTCATCGCCTGCGTTGCGTCGGCGCGTTAAACCCTACAATCAATCAATCAACCGAATCGTGTCTATGTGTGTCCATCTGTTTATTGTTGTGTAGCTGTGTAGCGTAAGCATTTACTTTTCTAATGTTTTCATTTTAAAGCTTTATATTTTGCTGGTATAACTACGTACAATGGAAGCATGCATATCCGTGGGATGCTCCTTGTATTTTCTGATGAGTGCGCAGTTATTATACTGACACCAATCTGTTTGAGGAGCTACAAAAATAAGCACTCGTTCCATTCTGTTGGATAGACAGCAGTTTTTCGCAGCGGTCTTACACCAAGTAGCGGTCAGATACGCGAAATGCACCTATGTATCTGTTCTTTTTATTTTTTCTTGGGTACTGTGTGCTTTGTGCACGTCGGCGTCGCAGGCAGCTGATCCGTTTAGTTGTCTGCTTTTATTGGAGAAGGGGCACTTCCTAAAATATTTCAGCTTGTATTCCCGCACAACTCGTCAGTGGAATATTTCTATGAATATAACAACTGTGAACGTAATAAAACGCTGTAGTTGTTGTATACTAATTTTCCGGTTGTTGTTTAAACTGAGACCCGTAGCGAACTGCTGTATGTGTTTATTTTGTTCTTCAGAAAAAATTCCACTGCCGCTACCAGGTGGCGCCACATGTTTTTTGCAACTGCAGTGCACGAGGCCTATAGGAAGACTAGCTTTACTGAACAGTCTCCCATTTTTCGTGGCACTTGCAAGCAACAACAAAAGTTGGAGGAAGACAAGGTGCCAGGGTTGCGATGCGGGACGTTGCTAACGGCCCACACAGCAGAGTTGGTACTGATTCATGCTCGCTAAAAACGTGCCCAGACAAAGGGCAAAGGAGGCGACGGGACAAGCGCCACCAGCAATACACTGCTGGTGGCGCTCTGTCGTCATTTTTGTTTTTTCTACGTCTCCCGACAGTGGGTTTTAATTTGTGGTATCTGGTATGACGTTGGTATCTATGGTATCTGCCATGACGTTGCGAGAGAATTTATATTTAAGTGAGTGTTTTGTTTTCATTAAAATTGGTTGGAAGTCAGCGCTTGTTTGTAGGCCTTTTTCTTGTTTTCCGTGGTCCGTTTTTGCGCCGTGAAGCTCATGGATTAGCAACTAGCCGGCACCCTCACACTTTTAGAATACAATGCTCTAGTGGCAGTGCACTCGGACAAAAATGGGGTGACGATGCTGATGATGATGGCGACGGTCACCGGTACCCGGAGGAGCAGCACCATACTGGGTAGAAGCTGAGAACGGCAATAGCTCATGCACTGTACATCAACACATGCGCGTTTCGAAAGGAGGCTGTGCTTAGTGTGTGACATCGTCTGTTTTTTCTCGCATAGTGTGTTGTAACGGCAGTAGTTTGTAAGCACATTAAGCCCGTAAAAATCACAGAAACCCCTCGTGTCGTGTTCACAACACTTGCAGCAACACACTCGTTGCTCAGCACCAAGTAACAGCAGCCTGCAGTGATAAGACGCACAGGCAACTGAAGTTGCCCATGAGCCTTGTCACTGTCTTCTTTGTCCGTGTTCTTTATTTCGTGCACCGAAGCTGCAAGTTATGGAGTACCAACTAGCCTGAACTCAAGCCCTTCTTCAACGTCAGTTGTCATTCTTAATTAAGGCTGCGTTCCAATTTGTTGACAGCTTGGCAGACGCCTTATGAAGCGGTCTAATTAGGTGTTTAAAGCAACGAGAGCTAGAACTGTGCAGCAACCACCACCACCGACAAAAAAATCGTAGCAGACATCGTTAACAAACGCAAGCCAGTTTCGTAAAAAAACAGATGCATTTAATTAGAAACCGCAAAATTTAGAAAGTAAACAAAGGCACCTTCACAACAAAAAATTGCCCCAGATATTTGAATTAAAAGGACAAGTTAGTGTGTTACAATGTCAATATGCACAAAGGTGGTGCTGGCAAGTTTGCCACAACACTACCGAGTGAAAAGGTGGCACTGCTATCGTGTGTGTCCCAGTTTAGACGGCCTGCGCTGCTGTTGGCTGGGATGCACGAAGCAGCCTTTGCTGCCGGCTGTGTCCGAAGTGGAACGAGGCTCACCGAGCGCAGTGCCGTATCCCGCCGTGGCCAGGCTTCCCGTGTTGCAGTGGGTGAGCACGCTCAGCCGGGAGCGGCCCCCGCTGCAGCTGGCCACCATGTGCTCTGCCCCGTAGCGGCCGATGGCCCGGTTGGCCGCCACGTCCTTGGCCCGCATGCCTTCCGCCTCCGCACAGATCCTGCGCGACACGCTGTGCGCTAAGCTCGGGCTGGCCAAGTGCAGACCAGGCAATGGTCAATGCTATAGCATCCGCACACATTCTATATCCTAGATTTTATGCGAAATTTAGGCTGGGCCCCCATTTATGCACGCACTTCCACCACTGTCAAACTGCGGGCTTCTGGAGAATCTACTTTAAAAAAACATTTTTAATCGGGCCATAAAGACAAAAAAATACAACCTAGTTCAATTTGAAAGAACTAGCTTTCGGTATTAGGGGTGTGCAAATACCGAATAGCAGCTTTCGAATGAAATATCGAATCGAAATATGACAAAAAGCTGAATATTGAATCGAATATCGAATATGAAAATTTTTTTGCAGGGCTATTTTCCGCAGCAGTCATGACATTCTTTTTACAACTCAAGGAACAAACTTTCAAACTTTCATGTGCAGCAATCCAGTTGCCGAACCACTTTGAGGTGGTACTTCAGAAAAGTGTAGTAGGCACGATACCCGTTAAAGGGGCAGACAACCGATTTTTGTCGAGTACATGTTCTCTATAACAAATGAAAGGCCACGTTTTATATAGCCGGGTAACCACAAGCAATTTATAAACAAATTGGCGTAAATAATTTTAATTTGGCAGGAAACCTTCTGAAATCGGAAGGGTGGCAGTTCGTAGTGTAGAAACTTGACACTACAATATGTGTCCCTCTCACGTGACCTGCAAACCTAGCACCTACTGCGACTGCTGAACGTTTTATTCACTTGTCGAAAACCTTTGGATTCAAGTATTTCTATAAGTTTAAATTGTATATGTATTTTTTTAACATTATTTTGAAAATTTTTAAGAAACGCCACCCGCCACCGCTGGGTTGCTCTGTGTGGCTAACTGAGCTTCCATGCCCACAGTCAACGGCAGCGTTCAGTAAACAGACCCAGTGGAGAAGCTTGGACGAGTCTGCCTGAGTCAGGGGCATTTCTTCGTGCCGAAATATTCGATTTCAGTTTCCAAATACGCCGTCAGCGTAAAAAAAAAAAAAAAAAAGGACGTCCGCGCCCGGGGAGAATCGAACCGCCGATCTCCACAACGTCAAGCCAGATTCTACCTATCGTCCATCCCAACAGATGGCGCCTCCGTGCAAAATGGACTAGAGAATAAAAAAAACACATAAAGGAATAAGAAAGCCTGAGATTCACACTTTTTCAGCTCGGGACAATTTCTTAAATATCGCTTTTCATCTCGCATACAGACAAAAGCATGTTGCCGCGCTACTGTGTCATGGTTGCCACCCGCCGAGGTGGCTCAGTGGCTAAGGCGTTGCGCTGCTGAGCACGAGGTCGCGGGTTCGATTCCCGATCGCGGCGGCCGCTTTTCTGATGGAGGCGAAAAGCAAAAACGCCCGTGTGTACGAGATTTCGGCGCACGATAAAGATCCCCAGGTGGTCAAAATTAATCCGGAGCCCTCCACTACGGCGCGCCTCATCGCCTGCGTTGCGTCGGCGCGTTAAACCCTACAATCAATCAATCAATCATGGTTGCCAGCATGATTTTTTGGAAGGACACGTACGGCTCGTAGATCTAAAAATTTCGATTTAAAAAGTTCTAGGGGGAGGCGTTACAAACTTTTTATTTTTCAAGGAAAACCCAAACAGTTTCTCGTTAAGATTTTGGATATCGCTTTCTCAAGATTTCATTGTTAAAAGATGCCCTTTCATTTGGGAACCAGGGAGTAATAAAAGATTCCCATGCTTCTAGCCTTCCTACATATACTCGACAAAAATTGGTTGTCTGTCCCTTGAAACGACGACTTGCATTAGAGCTGCTGTACTGCTACCGTAGGGAACCACTAGTTGCAATGCCTCGTAACTCCAAAGTGAGCACTTTCCAGGCACGAACAATGCAACATGAAAACACAGTACAAGGCACTTCATTGGAAGTCAGAACCACATGGCGAGCTTGTAAAGCGTGAACGATACGTTGCAGAAGCAAGGCTCGCACCACAGACTCTGCGCTGCGCCATTCAAGGGCCGCTGGCTGTGGCACCCCGACCAGCACGCACAGTGAGGCAGCTGGGGGAGGAAGGCGACGCAACCGCGCGCGCCGTGCGGGGTTCTTCTCGGGCTCACCGCGGAGCCTGAAGCCATGGCGAGCATCAGGGATACGCAGCGGCTTCCGCTGACCGCTCATCGCTTCGGCAAAGGGGAGGCAACACTACCGCCCATTTGTCCCCTGTGGCTAGAACGTGCCATAATTATGCACACACCAAGTGCATGCAAAAAAAGCCACAACCTCTTGTTTTCAAACTAACGGAGGCGCTGTCAAAAACACCAAAAAAGTGGCAGCAATTGCTTTACCAGAAGCTGCATTAACATGTAAGCACCCAGTCGCAGGTTTTTTTGAAACTTTATTTATTGATACAGTTAAACCTGGATGTAACGAATCTTTATGTAACGAATTCCTGGATTTAACCAAGTTTTCCAATTCCCCATCGCCATCCCATTGAAACCCGCGTGTTTGCGACCTCTAATTTTTTAAAATTTTTCTGGAAAATTGGCTGGAGAAATGCACCAATATAGCGAACTTCGCCCGCACTGCACACAACCGTGCAGTGCGTGCGTGCGGCGTCGGTTCGAGACTTTTGTTGTGCCAGGCCTGCGTGTTGCCGCGTAATCGGGTGCCTCCACTGCTGCCTGCGGAGTCGCTTCGTCGGTGAAGAGTGCTGCTGCCACAAAACGAAAAGTTTTCCCTTTTCAAGACAAGCTCGCACTTTCAAATGCCGTCTTCGCCGGCGAGAGAAAAGAACATTGCCACCCGGTACAGTGAGCAATTTTGAGTGCGGAAAGGCAGCAGCGGCAGCGGCCTGTTCGCAGCTCTAACCAGACATCTACCCTCGTTGCAGTTACCGCGTCCAAGATAACCCGGTGCCTGCCTCATGGACCAAGCTGCAGCTCGACGAAGATCGCCGTTGTAACAACGATTCGAAGCCATCGTTCCCGAATTGGAAATCGGCAGACGTTTCTGTGGAAGGAATCGTCGGATGCTTCTGCGCCGGCGCGGCCTGCAGCATCGGCCCAACATAAGCGACGAGCTTCCTGGCGGTGGTCACTTGGCAGCAGCGGCAGCGGCCTGTTCGCAGCTCTAACCAGACATCTACCCTCGTTGCAGGTTAGTGCCTACTGAAAAATGCGTTCTTAATTCACGTTTCTGCTGCTATTGCTGCCGCTGCTGCTGCTGTTGCTGCCATTGACCGATTTTTCATTTCACTGTCAGTGTGTATGGTATAAAATTGAACCAATGTCTGACACTTGTTCTTCGTGTAGGGCCGTCTTTCACGAGGATGAGCCGAATGTAAACTGTGCTGAGTGTTCAGGCACGTATCATTTCGGAAAATGCGCTGGTGTGACAGAAAAATCTTTCATGGGGAAAGAGTAAAGCTGCAAGGAAAACTT
The DNA here is from genome assembly GCA_013339765.2 of Haemaphysalis longicornis. Lineage (NCBI taxonomy): Eukaryota > Metazoa > Arthropoda > Arachnida > Ixodida > Ixodidae > Haemaphysalis > Haemaphysalis longicornis. Next base: position 10,124 of record JABSTR010000262.1, read on the forward strand.
GGCGATGCCCTCAGTGTCGCGATGTCGGACCCCGTGCTAGCAACAGCGAAGGTAGCGACTCTGAATTGGACATCAAATCGGCTCTTGCGTCCATCATCGAGAAGCTAGACAGCTTGCCTATCCTAGCGCAAAAGGTTGAAAAGATGGAGCAATCACTCCAGCACATATCTGACAGGTTTGATGAATTTGAAAAACAAGTTGGCCGTCAAGAAAGTGAAATCAAAGAACTGAAAAAGAGAGTAGCGGAGCTCGAGGCAAAAGAAGACATGAACCAAGTTGTTCAGACACAGTTGCAACAAGAAGTAAATGAACTTGAGTTCCGAAACAGACAGCTTAACTTGGAAATTCATGGTATTCCTGCTGTGGCTGGTGAGGACCTGCTCGCCTTGTTGAATAGCGTAGCGGATGAACTGGAAGTTCCGCCCCTCGCAGAAGCTGTTCACAGGCTTCCAACAATGCCAGATAAGGTTCCGGGCGTAATCGTCCGTTTTACGAAACAGGCTGTGAGGGATGCTTGGCTCAAACAAAAGAGCAAACTAAAGGGGAGCGAACCACCCATGTTTATGCAGGAAAACCTCACGCGTCACAACAGAGGGCTGCCTCGAGCAGCAAAGGAGCGTGCCAAAGATAAGGGGTTCCGTTTCACATGGCACAACAATGGAAGGATCCTTGTTCGCAAGGATGACGGGACGCGCACCATTCGTATCAAAACAACGACCGACCTCGACCGCCTGTAGGTAATATGCTTCGTGCTTGTAGTGCCAGGAAAGCATTAAAATGACTCAATCTCACTTTTACCTTCCAACTGATTTAAACCGTATCGCTTCGTATTTTCCAACTACGTCGGTCAAGGCAATACACCTTAACTCGCGCTCGGTTAGGAATAAAATGCAGTCTTTGGAAGAATATTTCAGTGAATTCAATTTTAAATTTTCTGTCATAATGCTTAGCGAGACCTGGAGCACGGGCACGCATGATGTCTTTATGATGAATAGCTATAAAACACACTTTTTGAACCGATCTTCTGGTCGTGGTGGAGGAGTTGCATTACTTCTTGAGGCCAGCCAAAATGGTCAAATATTGAATTCTTACAGTGCAATCACACCCGACTATGAAATATTGTCACTCTTGGTGGGTAGATCGGTTTACTACCGCCCTCCGAATGGGGATATACCTGTGTTTTTGGAGTTTTACGATAACTTTCTGTCATTTCTGGCAGAGAGTAGCTACTTTTTTGTTGGCACAGGAGACTTTAATATCGATGTGAGCGCGAACAATAGATTTTCCAAACAATTTACCACCCTCTTAGTTTCGAGTGGTTTTGTTAATGCAATTAATGTGCCCACCAGGGTCACCGCTGATAGCCAATCCATTCTAGATTTATTTATTACAAATGCCTTACCACCAAAAATTGAAGCTGGCGCCTTATCCTGTTCTATTAGTGATCATCTTCCTGTCTTCCTATGTATGGACAGGCCTCTAGAAACAGTAAAAAAACAAGAAGCTTTTACTTATCAATGCATAACAGAAGGTGCCCTTGAGGCTTTTTGCATGGCGGTAATTCAGCAAGATTGGGCCAGTATCACTACAATTAATAATGGTAACGAGGCCTATAATGTTTTTCTTGGTATATTTACGGAATTATACAAAACTCACTTCCCTTTAAAAACCCGTAAAATATCTCGCCGAATCCGAAAAACGTGGATTACGCCAGATCTGAGGCAACAAATTAAACTTAAGTACAAATTGTACAGAACATTTTTAAATAGACGTTCAAGTGGTGATTTTAAGTGCTTTTAAGCAGTTTAGAAATAAGCTAACACAACAACTGAGGTTAGCTAGGAAAGAATATTACTCGGCCTTGCTTGAAGCCAAGAATGTCGGGAATGACTTAGTATGGGCACGCTTAAACTCTCTGCTGAAGCCTGAGAAGCCCCAAAATCAACTTCGCAACCTAAACATTGATGGGATAGAACTCTCTGGAATTGAACTAGCTAATGCCTTCAACAAACATTTCACGACCATAGCGGCTAGCGGTGCATCGCAGGATGCATGCAAGTATATAAATGTGCACAATGATAAAACATATTCTTGAACTAGTTAGTGTAGAAGAAGTCATGTCAGTAGTTTCAAATTTTGAACAACAGCCGGTGCCGTGACATTAACGACATCCAAGTAAGCCCGTTAAATATGTCGTGGACGTAATTGCGCCAGTTCTCGCACATATATTTACTATTTGTATAACTACAGCTATATTTCCAGAACAAATGCAGATAGCAAAAGTAACTGTTCTTTACAAAAAGTGGGGATCGCAATGACCTTGGAAATTACACGACCTGTGTCTATTCTTCTGTTTTTTTCTAAAGCGTTTGAAAAAATCTTGCATTGTAGATTGTCTAAATTCATTGATCAACATAACATCCTTACGGAAAATCAATTTGGTTTCTGCAAAAACAAATCAACAGAACTGGCGCTACTGCATCAAAAAGAACTATATCCTTACACAATTTGAAAATAAGGCTCTGGTTATAGGAATTTTTGTAGATTTTTCCAAAGACTTTGACTTAGTGAACCATGAACTACTGATCAAGAAACTAGCGTGTTACGGTATTAGGGGCACTGCTGGTTTGTTGATAACGTCATATCTGTCTAATAGAACACAGGTTGTCCACATAAATGACGCTTACTCCAGTGTTAGCCCTGTGGTCTCTGGTGTCCCGCAGGGCAGTATACTGGGGCCTCTGCTGTTTAATCTTTATTTGAATGACATTGTAAATATTAGTGACACAGCTACATTTGTTATTTATGCAGACGACACTAGTATGTTTTTTTCTGGCGATAATATTGATGAACTTATCTGTACATGCAATCTCACGATGAGGCAGCTGCACAAATGGTCTGATGCAAACTACATGCGAAATAAACGAAAATAAAACAAAAGCAGTTATATTTTGCCCTAAAAACAAACCGGTTCCCTCTCATTCTACGATTAAACTAAATTCGCGAAATTTACAGTTTGTGGACAGCTTCAAATGCCTAGGTGTCGTGTTTTCCGCAAACAGGTGGTGGGATAATCATGTTGATCATGTTATAAATAAGTCGGCTCGAATCACTCGTGTTGTTGGTCGTTTAAGGTACATTCTCCCCACATCTGTGAAATTGCTTCTCTACAATTCTCTTTTTTATTCTAATTTAAATTATTGTCAACTTGTCTGGGGTACCGCAAAGTATTCCTCTTTACATAAAGTTTATTTACTACAAAAAAAATTTATTCGTCACGTTTATAACAAAGGTTATAGGGAGCCAACCAGAGACCTCTTTCTTAAAAGTAGAGTTATCAAAATCTTCAACTTGTACAATTATCGTTCGAGTAACCGATTCAAAATAGAAACCAAGATAAACATAAACTACATGCGTAATTTGGCCCGGTTGCAACAGAAAGAAATCAGTTACCCTTTCAGGAATAAGGAACCTTGGGCGGTCCCTACATCCCGTTTAAACACTAGGAAAGAGCGCATACAGTGTACCCTGCCTTCTCTTTTAAATGTATTTCAGTGCGCCGATTTTGATATCTATAAATGTTCTAAACGTCAATTAAGTGTCATGTGTACTAAAATGCGTTAATCTTTCTATGTCTCTCATTTGATTTCTTGTTTAACTGTTATTTTCATACCTGTTGAAAATAACGGGTATTAGCTTTTATTGTTACTTTTTTTCGGTTACCTGTATAACTGTGTGTTTTCTTTTGTCGCGATGCTGCTGTCTGAGCAAAAAGGGGGCTGCGGCCTCGTCAAGCTGTCTGTGACAGCTTTTTTCTGCGGTTCCTTTTTCTGTATTTGTGTTTATGTATCCATATCTGTGTTTATGGAACAGAAATAAAGTTTCATTATTATTATAGTACAGTCAAACCCGACTATATCGAACCCGTTTACATCGAATTATCCTCTATATCGAACTATTTCTGCGCAAAATGTATTCTATGAGAATGTAAGCAAAAAAAAAAAAGCTTATATCGAACAGAAATAGCAGCAACTACCGACATATCGAACGCCAGCGGCGCAAAAGTGCCCCCCCCCAAGTAGCGCCGCACACCCTCGAAGTGGTTTAGCCCTGCTCTTGGAGCTCCTTCACCTCGCTCTTTGTTGTGGAAGTGTTTACAAGGCTCTCGGAGTTTCCGGACGCCGTTGATGGATCAACGGCCGACGAGTTCGTAAGTGTGGATGACCGTGTCGCGACCAGGGGTAGCTCGAAAACGAAGTTTACGTTTAAGACGGTGCACCGAACTCAAGCGGCTCAGGAAAACGACGAAGAGCCTTTGCGCTCAGAAGTGTGCGCTCGCGCTAGTTCGTTGTTTCTGCGCGAAGGTGGAAGGTTGCGGGCTCAGCTGTCCGACTCCTTGGACAACGTGAAATGTGCGTGCTTTCGCAGGCAGCGAAGCGGCCTAAACAGAAGAAAATTCAGTACTACTATGTGCGGAAGTGAGTTTGTTTCATTAATAAAGTGCTTTCATAAACGGTAGGTGCTTTTATGTGTCCAATTCTTCAGTGCATATATCGAATTATGTCAAGTTCATGTGAAAGCAGCAGTTTTCTAACAAAATTTTGTGCATGTATTTTTGTCTCGAACGAAGTAATTTTGTGCGGCGCTTTCGATTTAACGAAGTCAGGCAAGAAAGGAAGAGAACGAAATTCCGGTCGAGGCACGTTGATTTTGCCTCTCAGGCCCTACGAAAAAATTCATACTCTTGAATAAAATGAAAGAAAAGCGGTGAAATCTCGGTTAACAACAATTAAAAGCGAACGAAGTGCACAAACCGCTCACCTGCACTGTGCATGTCTAACTATTTTGGTTTACATTTTGGTTTACTTTCCTCGTTGCCTACGCCACATGCCCTAACACGAAGCCTACTTCAAGCTTTTTTTTTCTACGCATGCACGGTGCTGCTGCGCTAGGTTGTGCGAAAAAATTAATATTTTGCGAATTTTTGTCGAGAAAGAAAAGTGTTCCGAACAAGAGCCTGAGGAAGCTTGTGACAGCCACCGAAGTATGGATGCATCCAGGCACGCAGGTGCACACGAATTAACTGTACTGCAATCCCACAAAGCCCGCCCTCGGCCAAGCACTATTTTGGCAGGTGCTGGTGGCAGCTCTCTTTGGTACTTCGTTTCAAATAATGATAACATCACAAAAAAGGCAAACAACAAATACATAGGTATAGTGTTGTGGTTGAATCAAGAAAAAAATAAAGGACGCTGTTGGCCCGCCGCGCCTAAATGTCAGCCCGAACGAGCACCTCGGCGGGGTGAAGCACGGGACATACTAAATTGAAGTGAAAAAAGAAAAAGTACATTGAATATTTAATGTTAAAAAGCACCGGTAAATTAAAATTCCATTGTTAAATTCAAATTTTCGCGGCCAGTTTTAGTACTTTCGCTTTAAGTTACTAAGTTGTTGCCTGGCGAGGGCCAAAGTTCAAAATGGTTAAATGAACATCCATTTTACAACCAGAAATTTGGGCAGATCTCGTTTAACGATGCTCGCGGGCGTTTTTTTGCGAATATAACCGGCAAACGCAAAAAAAAAAAAAAGGGGCGCCCTGCATGGTAAAATTCGCAGCCTGTACAAGGCGCACTTGTAGAAACTGTGATTCGAATGAGGCTCGGTTTACCTGCTTCGTTGACGTGCACAACGAAAAATAAAAACGAGCTTACAGTGCAGGAGGGTAAAAATAATGATAACAGCAAACAACAAATACATAGTGAAAAAAATAAAGGACGTTAATACTAAATTGTGAAGTTAATAAATTAAAGTTAAATTCCCAAATTCAAAATGCAGCCACAACCAGGGGCAGATGACCACTCGACCATTCAAGGCGCACTACTCGACCACTCCAAACATACAACAGCGCTCGTGAATCGAACTATTAGTGGAGGCACTATCCGACTCACATTCAGATATTCAGCAACTCATTGGGCATGTCAGTGAGCCCCATTCCAGTCACAAAGGACATTTGGAAAACACCACGAGATAGTGAGGAACTGCAAGATCTCGTGCTACGTTGACGTGCCTTGGGCAGGAGATATGGGTGAGCACTGAGGACACGGCCATCAGTGTTTCAACTGCACGCTAGCATTCCGGTTGTGTGGTCAAATGGGAGCCCAGTCACGTTTGTTGGCGGTGGCTTCAGTGGCTGGCCGCAAATCGCACAACCATGATTCGCTGAAATCACGGGGAAACTGCTGGAAAGTGGCTGAGGAGCTGCCACTGCTTGGCCATTAATAACATCTTAGGGGCCCCCTTAAGGAGCCCCACTGGCATTGGGCCTCCGCATCCCTGCCTCCCGCCACCCCACTGGTACGCATGTCCTGGACGGTGAGCCCTTCCTGGCGGCTGAGAGCGTCGGCCAGCTGGCCCAGGTGGGCGGCCATGTTGGCCAGGTTGACGGCGGTGGGCCGCGCGGTCTGCAGGTAGTCCAGCCGCGCCCGCACGTGCCTCGCCAGCTCCACGGGGCTCTCGGGGAGGGGCCCCCGGCTCAGCTCCGAGGCCAGCCCCAGGGCAGCCACCATGGCGATGGCCGGGGCACCCCGCACCTGCGCAACAAGGCCCCTCGACTCGTGACAGCCCGGTCTGAGCTGGGACGCCGTCCACCCAGGTTTGCTCTCTGATCCAAGACGCGCCATACCTGCTGCTTCCTTTCAAGGCTCAAGGTGAACAAAAGGAAAAGCACACACCTACCACTGAGAGAAACCACCTCTGTGGTTCCTTTCAGGGACTGCCCCTGCGCCTACGTAGCTCCACAGGGCTAGACATGCCGGGCGCCCCAAATGTGCCAGCAAAAGGGGCAGCGGAGATCCTCTACAGAGAGGTGGGCTGGACGAGTGGCAGGCCCATCGGGCTTGGCACAACGTACAGCCAACTTAAAGCAGCTTGCAATGCACTGCACCAACTGCCAGTGTGCTCCACTGTTTCCTTCGGGGCTCCAAAATTATGGCACAGTACAAAAGTCAGAACACTGAACGTCGTCCACGGGAGCCAATGTGCCACTTCACCAATACATACTGCCGGCGGTGGACCCGGGTTCAAATCCCAGAACTATTCCAGAAGGCCCGAGTTTGAGCGAAACTCGGGCAAGGCGGAGCTGTGGGGATCATAATGAGCTCGTGATAATATTTCGGGGCAGGGTTAACACGCATTAAAAACACCATTCATGCTATTTGCTGATTATTGAGGTGACGTAATCAGCCCAGGGCAGCGCGCACCAAGGATGCGCGACTAGGGCGTGGCGCACCTTTCAGTGGTTTCTCTCGCTCCCCTGCTACACCGGTGGCTACTGGGGGTGCGCAAATCTAATTACTTCATTTTATTGCACTTTTACTTTATTAATCTGTATTTCACTGCAAAGTCCACTTTATGTTTTATTTCATGCGTTCATATGAGCTTTTTGTTTGGAATTTCTCGTCCTAAGAAGTAGTTTCTGCCGTTGGTGGCACACAGTGCAATCACGTGACTAGCCGACTGGCAAAAAAAGAAAGCGGGTGATGAGAGCACGCCACATTCAAAACAGTTGCTGCTCGTATTACGTTATCCAAACCCTCAGATTTTCGACACAAAATTTGCTCGGTGCGGTCCAGTCTGCTTACGTGCTTTTAAGGTGAAACCCTGGTCAGACGTATTAGCAACTTCTTTTTTAATTTATTGTACTTGTGCCTTTTTCCTTGCTTTCGTTTCTTTTTCTTTTGGCATGGATTACTTTAAACGGATTTTTTTATGCTGTTGCGTGTTTGCGTCAGTTTATTCCTCTTTCATTTGTTCGTCTTAGTGTGCAAGCAGACTGGAACACGCCACAGCCTCCCTAGAATCGGGGTTCCGCGAGGGTGGTGTGCACCTGTCCTACTCCCGTGACGTCACGTTCAGGCCTGACGCTGCACGCACTATCCTACAAGTGTTACTGTTCGAATCCACAGTGTTCACGAATTTTGCGAACCGGGCACATTAGTTCCTCAAAGGTCCAAATTCCGGGCCCATCTCCCGAGTGGCCATGTGTTACGAATGAAGGAATAGCAACAAGGAAAATGACTTTTCAGGTTTGTTTGCTTTATTTTGCTTCTTCACTGCTCTTGCTTGAAGAAGCTCTCCACAGTCATTTTTTTTTTTTTTTTTTGTCGTAGAGTTCAATCCCCTCGCAACCCTCTCTTCCTTCGCGCCCTTCCCACTCCCGCTTACCCTCCCTCTGGCGTCACGCGGTTGCTTTATCTCTTAGCTCTCCCCTTTACTCGCCTTCCATGCTCTGCTTCCTACCACACGACGGTGACGCTGACTAAAGCCCGTTGACAGGTGTTAGATCACCTCTCACAATAGGCACGCGCCGTTCATTGTATTGTAGAGAGGATATTGAAAAGAGGAAACAGGCCATCAAGCTATCGGGGTATTCGCCGTACCAGCATTGACCATGTGGAAGAGGAAGGCAGGATTATGTCCAATCCAGACACGGGGATATGCGCCAAAGACGTGCCAGGGGAAGAAGATGAACCCCATAAGGTGCATGCGCGAGAAACGAGCTGGGTTATCTCAACGCTCGGACCTGCGTTCCTATCGGCTTCACCCCTGCGAATACACCCCGTCAACTGACTGTCTCCTTGACAGCATATGTGATACGTATGAGCTATCCTGTCAGTACGTTTTTCACAAGAAATGAGCGCTACGCAACCCCTCGAGGGAGACTGTCTGCCGCGCTGATGATAAACAAAACGCAGGGTCATGCAACGCTTCGTTCGGAACTGCTTTGCGAGCAGACGGTAACTGGAGCGCACGCTCCGGCTGCAGATGGATAGACGTGCGGTAGGAACCTGCGGAAGCCATGTCTGCCAAACCACCTAAAAGAAAGGCGAGGTCTGCAAAACACGTCTCCACTGATTATATTACGCACACACCCGCTGACAGTCGACTGGTGACGGTCGATGGTGCGGTCGCAACCAACACCTCTGTAAAAGCTGCCCGCCGCGTAAAACCGCAGTGCACACTACACTTGCTCCTCGACGGTCATGGAGCTAAATCCGCCTCTAAGTCATCGCAAACGGGGGTCTGTCGCCAAATGACTGCACAGCCAATGCAAAGCACTTTTCGAGAGAAAGAAACAGGCTCGAAATTCCTATTTCGTTTAAAAGACCTGTCGGGGCAGAAATATGCGTGCTACGGAGACCATAAGTATAAACCACGCCGCAGCAGCGGCCACCACGGGCTTCCCGAGTTCAACTCGGCCGTGCAAAACCATACCAAGTTTCCTCCGAGTTCTAATGTCAGTCAAACACATCCAGCCCCTTCGGGGGCGCAGCGTAACAACCAAAGCCACAGCCACCCCTGGCGTCCGCTTTGTGGGGGTGTGGTGTTGTAGCCACTAAGTCGTCACTTGATGCCCCCTAGCAGCGACAATTACATAGCACAAAACAAAAATGAAGTCCCCAGGCCACCGTCAGCTAACGGTGTCACAGTCGCGAGGGTGTTCAGTCCGAACACCGACAGGAGACAGGACAGGAGAGACAGGAGAGACAGCCAACAGGAGAGGCAAGAACGACACGATTTTCCCATGGGAGCCTTCTTCATACACCGTGAAAGCATACTCAATGACTAATGACACAACTTCAACGCCTAAAACACACTCGCCAATTCTCAAACACGCTCTTCAATTGACCGGGACGATTTCTGATAAGCGGCCGCCGTGCACACTCAAGCAAGCCGTAAACAAAAGCCATATTTGATGGTCGGGGCAGGGCGCGTTCCATTCGCTACAGTGGACCCACTTGGCTACTTGGTTTGCGCTTTCACAGAGCTGCACTGGGACTGCCCTCAGGCCACGTTGCAAACATAATTCAGCGGAAGAACAGAACACTGAGAAAAACGGACTGCCCCTTACCGGGTGCGGTCAACAGCCACGCTGGGGATGTCAAAGTAGCAGTGGGGTTATCTAGTTTATGCTCGGGAATGAGCATTGCAGAGCGATTTCAGAGGGTGCTGCATGCGGAAGATAGCAGGCGCCATACTTTATCAACGTCAGCGGCCCCAACGCAGCGCGCTCACAATGCCAGGCGTGCTGCGCATGATCCCGGCGGTTTCACTCGAGATGCATCGAATGCTCCACTATGTCTACTTTCATAACGCAAGCAGCTGGAAACTCGGGAGTAGGCAAAACTCGGGCCTTCTGGAATAGCGCCCCAGGACAAATTTTCCTTCAACTGCGAAGTTTCTGAGAAAGCTGTACATCGGCTGCATTTAGGTGGATGTCGAACTTTCCTTTGCACTGCTTTTCACTAAGCAACACCTCTTGCTGCCTCACAGACGCACAGTTTATAGTACATGTAGTATCGCTGCAGTCTGCTCTGGTTGCTTTTGTACTTGGCTAGCTTTATCACCCCTCTTTGTCTATTTTATGGAAGAAAGCCATAAATGTGAGAGATTGCCATTTTCACGAGCCCATCCGCAAAGCAGTCGGCCCACTAGCCAGTGTGTGGGCACTTGCAACACTTCTTAAGGATTTTGCCAGGGAATTCTGTAGGGCTACGTAACAGCACGCCCAGAAGCAATCCTATCCTGCCGGTTGCCTGCAGCAGCTCTCAATGGTGTCCCACAGCCAGGATAAGCGTGAAAGAAATCACACCTGTACAATACTGTGGCAGAACGCTGGAGTGTCGAAAAGAATTTCCAATTCAAGGAAACGCATGGGCCCACATGCAAATGTCGCAACAAGTCCTTTCTTTGCTGAAGGCCAGCCAGTCGGGCGCATTTTGAAACAGCGATAAAGCCCGCTTCAAGTCCACACTGCCCCTCCAGTGCACGGCCAGCCAGAGAAGGAAGAGGCTGCAATGGACGCCTCCCAAGCTGAGCAGTCTTGCCTGCCGCTGGGTGCAACTGAACAAAGACCTCGGCACTGCTTGCAGCAAGCATGCAACGCCACCCCCGGCCGTAGCCTTCGTTGGCTTCCAGGCTCGGTGGGCAACACGGCTCGTCACAGCCAACAAACAGCAACGAGCACCGCTGCTCCAGGCCCGCCCACCATCGCCACCAGCGGGCTGCGGCCCGCATCACTGCTCAGAGGCAGCGCTGCTGTGCCGTGGGAACAGAGAGGGACGGAGACTGCCACAGGTGGGCGGCCCACAACCAGCGGGGAAGGCCAACAAGCCGATGCAACAGCAGCCAGCTCACTGGGCAGACAGCGACCACCACGACTGCTGCGTCAATCCACCAGACCAAGGCACCCTTGCCAACCTCCCACACACCCAGTCTACCCCCCTCAAGCACGGCCGTAGCCAGGGGCCTGTTTCAGTGCTTCCCCCCTTCTGCACCCTCCGCATTTCGGCCTTGTTTTTGCTCCCACAGTTCGTACTCTGCATCAGTACATCAATATGAAAAAACAAAAACAGGAAAATTACGCAAGAAAATAAAAATGAAATCGTATTTGCGCATGGGTTGGCCTTGCTTTTAGGTTTTTTCTTTTTTTGGCCGGCGGCGAATAACACTCTCTGACAAACAGTTCTGGCTATGCCACTGCTCTCAAGTGGCACCAAAGACGTCATCACAGTGGAACCACCCTCCAGCAGCAGTCGTTGACACCAACAATTTAGAAGCGTTCACAAAGCGGCTGGGCGCGCACTTTGGAGTACAGGCTGCCTGCTCTGCACCTGTGTCGTCGTTGTGTAGATCTTTTTAGTTTTTTGTACGTGCCCGTTTGTTTCGCTGCTTGTAATCAAAAGTTGTTCCCTTTCTTCTGTCCTTGTATACTATTGGATAACACCGCTACCTTTTTTGTGTTTAATTAATGCCTGTGAAGAAACCTGTTGAACACTGTTCTCTGCCAAAAAAGTATAGACGTACCACTCCCCTCTCCAATTTATTTATTTATTTATTTATTTATTTGAGTACCCTAAGGGCCCCGAGAGGCATTACATAGGGGGAGATACAAGGTATACATCAATACGTGTAAAAAGACCGCACTGAGCAAACAGACACAACTGGGCAAAAGATACATTTGGAAAAAGAAAAAAAGAAGAAGAAGAAGAAACGACAGGAAGTTACCACACAGCACATTTCACACCTGCAGTACATTCCAGTCCCAAGAAGTACATATGGCAGTTGATCATCAACACTGCACTGGTAAACGAGATACAACAGGGCTCACAAGAAGTATCAGTGGGAACTTTACACATTCAGAAATGTATGCAGGGCAGATTGGAATTCAGACGTGTCATTTATCGCTACAATCTCGCGGGGTAGCTCGTTCCACTCGCTTATGGATAGCACAAAAGGGGAATTTTGGCATTTTTTGGTTCTTGTGAATATGGGCGAGGCTTTACGATCGTGGTCAGTGTGATTGGACACATAATGGGCTGGAAAAAATATGAGCACACGAAAAAGATGTAACACCATGATAAAGAGAGTGAAAAAAGGAGGTCAAACGGAAGAATTTACGACGAGTGCTAAGGTCTGGAAGACTAAGAATCTGTTTTAATGCCGATGCACTTTGGTATGGCGAGTACGAGCACAGAATGAACCGGGCAGCCTTATTTCGAACGGACTCGATACAGTCGGACAGAATAGCTGTGTGAGGGTTCCACATAATAGAAGCACAGTCGAGGGTTGTGCGGATGAGGGAAATGTATGCGCGAAGTCTGGTGACATGGTTCGCAAGATATAAACGGCGCTTTAGAAAGCCAAGCTTTTTTAGTGCCTTGTTTGTTATGTGCTCAATATGCATGGCCCAGTTTAAATCGGGAGTAAATATCACACCTAGATACTTGAAAGAATAGGTTTGTTCAATTGTTGAACTGCATAATGTGTATTGATGAAGTGGAGTATTTAGCTTCGATGAAAATGTCATGACCTTAGTTTTCTCTGCATTAATTTCCATTTTCCACACGTGGCACCATTCCGCGAGGGTATTTAAATCGCTTTGTAGAATAGCTACGTCATCGGCGGTAGTGATAATGCCCTTTGGGCCATGAGGGCACATGAAATAAATTGATTGATTGTTTGATTGTAGGGTTTAACGCGCTGACGCAATGCAGGCGATGAGGCGCGCCGTAGTGGAGGGCTCCGGAGGGCTCCAGATTTTGACCACCTGGGGATCTTTATCGTGCGCCGAAATCTCGTACACACGACCGTTTTTGCTTTTCGCCTCCATCAGAAAAGCGGCCGCCGCGGCCGGGAATCGAACCCGCGACCTCGTGCTCAGCAGCGCAACGCCTTAGCCACTGAGCCACCGCGGCGGGTGTACATGAAATAAATAAATAAAAATAAAAGTGAACAGAATGCATGGGTTGGCAGCCTATTTCTACTATCACGGTACGATGACATCGTAGTTACATGTGTTTCAGCGGCCACTGCTTCACCACTCCACACAGTCTCACGTTTCACACACGACAGATATCGCCAAATGCTGAAATTCATGTTTCCCAACTCCTAAAAATAATAATGCATTTGTACTGTCTATTAGATTTACTGTTTGTAGATTGTTCCCAGTCTGCCATGAGCACAGTTGCCACACAAGTAGAGGAGCCCCAAGCACTAGCAAATAAGGCCGCACAGAATCTTGCCAAGAGCTGTTATGAAAAGGTGCTTGGTCGCTGAACAATGTTTGCAGCTAAGGCAGCCGGATTAAAATATCCACGCTCTTTGACGGCCAGAACGTCCGTGAAAGGTCAGGGCATGCTTCAGGGAGCTTGAATGTTAAAGGGCTACTGGAGCGCTTTGCAGAACTTTGCAGTGCCGGTTGCAATGTCACCAACCTCATCCCAAACTTTCGATAATTAGGCAAGGTGAGAAGCAAGTCTGCTGCCAGCCACACGAGGGCACTTGTCCCATTGCCGGTACTAGCTCGCGCGATTGGTTGCTTCGCACAAGGAGAAACAGACCTGTCACTTGAGAAAACAGCACTCCTGAAGTTGGGCTGCATCCCTTGGATGCTGAAATGCACTTGGCACAGAAATTGCTGCTTGTCCATATTCCCAATGACGGCATGTTTGTCCAAATGGCGGGAAAATTGAATTGTTCGCCTGTTGTTTGTGGATTTTTTTTTCAGTAGAAAGTAACAACCTTTGCTGCTAGATAGGAGTCAAGAAAGTTACCAAAGACCAGTTATTCCAAATAAAAAAAGTAGCTTGTTAAAGCAGCCTTGAATATGTTACATCAGTATAGTGTGGAATTTGTGGGGTTTTTTTTCCCATTTCTCGTGTTTTTTTCGCCCTCCCGGAATGGGGCTGAGTGAGCCCTTCAACTCTGCCATCAAAGCGCAGCGGAGCAGGCGAGAAGCAGGGCGCACCGACCTTCATGGAGTGGATGGCCTCCCAGGCAGCCTCTGCATCAGGCACCGCCACGTAGCAGCTCTCGTGCGGAAGCCGCAGCTGGTCCAGGATCTCCAGGGAGCCCGCACGGTACCGGATGGCCTGCAGCATGCTGCCTCTGCAGCAGGGACACGGGGGGCGTAGACCGAGTAACTGCTGTGCACTACCGTGAAGACAAAGTACAACCATGCTTAACTTGAAAGGCATCCCGAGCTTCATTCCAGCCACCAAGAAGGACGACTCTTTACATAGGAAGAGTGCAGCGAGTATGGGAAAGCAGTGCCATGGTGTGGCAGCAGCGATACGATGTGGGCCAGCACTGAAGAGTGTCAACTGCACGCTGCCATGCGAGTGACGAGAGGCCCCGCCTGCAATCGTCCAGTCGTGTGTCCTAGCAACGGGCTGCCAATTGCACAGACGACATTGTGCCACACGTTTTCCTCCATTTCTCCACTACTTGTTTCAGGTTTACGATAACACTCATGTCACTGCTGTCTCTTAAAACTGGTACTTTGCCTTCATGGCCACTGCACCAACAGGAGCGAGCACACAACCACTCTTGGGTGCCCCCCCTGCCTCGCTGGAAAGATGGAGCGATCATTCCATACCAGGGACACAAAGATCTCCGCTTGCCCCTTCCCTCCCGTGGCTGCTGGCTTCTGTTTACTGCAGCCCTTGTTCTGTCAACGACGTACCAACCGGCCTCACCACACGTCCCGCAGACATCTAGCAAGCTTCCAGGTGGTGCCTGCAATGCCACGTCTAGGAGCCGCGAGAGCTACGCAACGCCTTCGTGTCAGCCACCAAAGTACATTTGCTAACTTGACACCACGTCTAGTGGCTGCAGCTGCCACCACACAGAAACTGTGACGCTGCTTCCATGGCTGGGTGGGCCTGCAAGTGTTGCCGGTCCTGGGCAACCCCACGAGCGGTGCGAGGTCTCCGAGAGGATAGAATGGGTCGTAGGGGTAAGCATGAGTACAACAATCCCGTGCCCACCCACTCTGTGAAGGAGGATGACCAGCGAAGCTGGGCGCACTCCGAGGAGTGCACGAAAATTGAGCGTATGCTTCCTAGCCAGTTGGCTGAATGAAAGCCAGAAGGACCCCCAGAGTTTCCCTTCCAGGGGACAAACACGCGGCTGCCTGCTTCCCTTCGAAGGCACCTCCTTCCCATCTGTGCACACACCAACCCAGAACGCTCCACCACGGTCAGGCTGCATTGGGTCGGGTGAGCACAATGGGCATGCCATCAGTAAGCGCAAGAAGCCCGTGCCTGTGTAAAACGGCGACCTGCATGGCCGGGAAAGTGTCACTCCAGGAGCCCTTCCAGAGGGAAACGCACAACTCCTGGGTGCAAAACAGTTGCCTTCTCTGCTGATTTGTCCACGCAGACCGCGGGAACCGAGGCATGCACAGCCTCACTGCCAAAAAAACAACTGCCTGGTCCCACCACAGCCACTTCGCAGACAGTCACAGCTAGTGAGGACATGGATGGATCACATGTCAGCAAGGGGGACAGTCAACAAAAATGGCTGACACATGCACACACGTCCAAGCCAGAGAAAACAGGACGCCACTTTGTTGTCCCTCCCTTTCTTGTGCCCTCTTCCCCCACTTCTGTCTGGCTGGCGTGCCATGGAAGGATATTGGGTGCCAAAGCTTCAACGGGACAAGCTGGCCTGTGCTGGTAGATAACAGTGCCCTCAATGCAAATACTCACAGCAGCAGCAGCAGTTGTTTAAATGCTGAAAGCACGGTGGAGGAAAAAAGTTAGGAGATGGCATGACCTGATGCTGCCAGCCTTGGCAAGCCCACCTCCACTGATGCCGCTGCCTCGCCATTCCCCTCTCCCAAGCCACCAGGGTCAGCCCAGCTTCATGCCAGTGTTTGGGGAAACACAGACCGGCACTCCCAACAAATTCGCTGGATGTGCAACAGTCTTCTCCATCCTTAAGGCCTATGCCAATCACAATATTTCGGGAGCCACAACGTATGCACGCCGATTGCTTGGAAGAAAGACTGGCACGCGCTGGCTTTCTACCGCGCCACAGCTGATAAAAAGACTGAACGCTCGAGCAGGAAGGACCAGCTCAAGGAGCCCAAAATGACGAGAGAATGGCACCCACTACTACAAGCAATGAGAGCACCACAGAAGCTGTACGATATGACGGAAGCAAGAAAGAAAAAAAAGAAATACGATGCCTTGCGGGAACAAGCCATCATCAGGCAAACAAAGCAGAAAATGAAAAAATAGCCGAGTCTCCAAGAAGCCACACCTAGCAAACGAGCCACAACGGAGGAGCAGAAACACTGGGCTCCGAAATGCCACATGGGGAACACTAAGAGAACCCAAAACCTTGCCCAAGAGGAGGACTTGATAAGGAGGCCTAAAAAGGCCTCCCAATCCACCCTTTCAGCGTGCCCTAGCCGCTAGCCCAAGCCGTTGCACGCGCCTGCCACAACTGCGCAAAGGGCCTCCCACCAGGGCTCAAAGCCCATCCCTGAGGGAAGCCAAATCATAATCCTACCCATGGTCAGCCAACACAAAAACGGAGCCGACAAAACTGTAAAAATCAGAGTTGCCAAAATTGCCCAACGTTGCAACCAGCAAGATTATAAAAAGAATCACCAGAACCTGAAACAGAAGGACAGAAGAGGACACGTGAGCACCAGTGAAGCCCGAATAAAAAGGAGAGTAGCCTGCAGCCTACCCTTCCACATTCTCAGGGAGCACCACCGAAACGAGATCAATGCGACAATTAGAACAGCCCATGAAGCAGCACTTGGGCTGCCCATCTACACAGCTAATCAAAAACTGTAGAGTCTCCTCAAGGTCTGTGACACCTTCGAATAAATAAGGGATGCAGAGGTCACAAAACAAGAACAAACGACTACTCAATCCACGCACAAGTCCAGCCATCCTATCCAACACTGGCTTCCCGGCAGAAAAAGAATTCATGAACAGAACCACAGAACTGTCACCCAACCACAGGAAGGGAATGAAAGCACTACCCATTCCCGAACACATGGAGAAAACCATCAACAAGGAAAGGAGAACAGCAAGACACCAATTTTCTCAGAGGAAAGTTCGGAAATCATGTAAACACGGTCTACACTGCACTGCCATTGCAGCAGTTGTCGACTTCAAAGGGCTCCCCCATAGACAACAGCACGCTTAGAAGACAGGACACTCGCACAGCCTATAACAGTGCAATCGTATCAGATGGGGAGTCGCAAACAACAAAATCATAAATATCATCACAATCCACTCTGAACCTATAATCGCAAAAGAGCTGCTGAACTGTGTACACAACATTACATGGTGCGCTGCGCACAAAGGCCCGGAAGGAAGCGAGAGTGCGGACTCGCTTGCGAAAAGCCTCACCAACCGCAGTAACAAAGGCCACTCGTGCTCCCTTCCGCCACACGCACCCTATGGAGAACCTCTTGAAAGGACAGCACTCCCCACATGGCCCTACACACCCATGAGGCACAAACACTGAGAAGAATACAAACAAGCTTCCCACTCCCACAGAACGCCAGGCTGGCGCTGACAGATTTAGTAAGGCCTGTCCTGAACGCAACAACAAAGCCGCCCTCTTCCACCCCGTGTGGATCTGACCACTTGGTTGGCCAACCGGGAACGACTCAACGCCTCATTCTTTAGAAACATGGGAGGTGGCCTTGAAAGACCAGCGCCAGCCGATCCACAGGCCTTGGGCCGGGCCACAAGTTTCTGGGGCCCCAGAAAGAGGACTTCACCCACGTTTCTCCCTTCAATTCTCGCCTCCCCACCAGAACCTCGCTAATGTTTTATTCAACTGAACTGTGTGCGCTAATAAAGAAAACCCCAGTTAGCTTTGCTAGAGAAAGTACTACCAGCCGTACCTAGCCCCAGCAGAATCCAAAGACTCATTCATGCCCAGGTTCTAGAACCACCACGTGGTACACAGACTCCAGCAATCCAAGTAAGGCTTTATTGTTTGGCAAATGACTGGTGCTTGAGGGGAGCAGTGCTCCTTTCACTTGCTCAAGCCGCAGGGACTTGGATATCTGTCAGCACAGCCACGGGAAGAGCGGCTTCCAACGACCGGTCAATAGACGGTATTCGTTGAAAAGTTTAGCGGTCAATTTCTTCGCTTGGCAACACTAGAAACGGCCACAGTCATGGCCGATGCGCCACGGACACGGCGCAGCCTGGGCCACTGCGGCCGCACGCCTAAGAAAAAAAAAAAGACACTGGCGTGCGTCATCTGCTCCGTTCCAATCAGATTCTAAACTGTGGCGCTAACAGAGATGTTATTAATCGCAATCACAGTGAACTCGACGCAATACTTTGTGTTCGGCGAAGAGTTCGTAACGTGAAACACAGTCATGTGTTTCACAGTCGTGCTTAGCACGGACAAGTGCCGCCATCCCGCGGAGCCCGACGTAACGAGTGACGGCGCACTGTGGCCTCCGCGATTTGCTGCCGGCGGCGCGCCGCCGGTAGCCGATCGCGGAGGCCACGGGCGCACTCACACGGTTGCATGGAGGAGAAGAGGGGTGCCTGATCTGCGGGCCGTGCGCACAACGTCACCTAGCAACAGATGCTTGGCCACAGATATGGTGGCACACACTTGGTTGCCTGCATGCATTCCACGCCATTGAACACCGAGGATACGGAATCCCCGAAACTGGGTTCTCAGTCATTGCGGCCGTCAGAGTAGGCACTCCTGGTCCGGCCAACGCCGACTGAATGCCCCAGCAGGCCTCCCACAGGTCGGACCAGATGCGCCCGAAAGAGGCTCGCTGGAAAGGGGGTGCCAGTGGGAGGCCCAGGAGGGTCCTGTCCTCCAGTGGGCACGGCGCACGGCCAGCGAGGAAGCACGTGACCACGCTGCCGGTGAGGCCTAACCCCACGGGGGCCAGGGGGGCCCCCACGACTGGTTAGGGGTAGCTTTTAGCAGACCTCCCCGTACTCGTCTGCTCGCTTGTGCGTGCATGCATGTGGTTCAGCGAACGTGCGCTTTGCGACACATACACAAGAGCATAGAGGAGGAACGATCCCTGGGCCAAGCAGTTCAGCATCAGTGTCAGTGGTTACAAAGATTATTCCGATTAGGGCCAATGGCCAGAAAATAGAAACATACACAGCAGCCAGAGCAGGAAATGGCTTTTGGAGCACGTCCCAACACACGAGCCCCCGGAACCGCCAAGGGCCGGCTATACAAGGGTTCGAGTTTCGGAACTAGACCAAAGAGGGCTTCATCTGTGTGGTGGTGGCAGAGAGCTGCACGCGCTCATTGCCCCAAACGTCTGCACTATGCACTCGTCTTGATGTAAACGTGAGCAATCAGGTTTCCCCAGTTAATGAACGACTGAAAGGTTTTTACACCAAGGTGGCTCTTTGGTCTAACAGGGGAATGGTGTCTAGGAGGGAAAAGCATGCATGCACTCGTTGCTGAACGAGGCGACAGATCCAACATGGTGCACTGGGCTGCAGCAAGACACGTTTGTGGTGCGTGACCATAGGTCCCCGCACCGCGCTGTTACTTCCCAATGAGCCACATTTCGATGGGATCAGCTGGCAGCATACATGTTTGGTTGTGACTGAGGCAGAGTCTTACATTTTGTACACACACTGGCTTCCAAATTAACTGGCATTATGTACTGAATACCAGGATGTGTTTGCGACAGCCCGGCAAAATGGTATGCACACACGAGCTGGCACGCCCCTGTCGTGCAAGTACGTGTGTACGCATCGTGGGCGTAATGCCAGTGCAAGCGTGAATTTGGATTAATGCCCATTTGGATTAATGCTAAGCTTAAGTGGGCACGAACCTCACAAGGTGTTGCAGGGAGTTGAACTGAAAAGCCATCGATGCATGCATGCACTAGGGCATTAGGCAATGTCGGCTGCAGTATAAATTTCTTTTGGTAGCCCATATGAACATGCACTCACTCGGAAGAATATTTTGTAACACTGCCACGACATATATTCAACACTGTGGCTTGCCATATTATCCGAGCACCTTTGTGGTGAACAGTAAGAAGACACTCCTTGCCTTGTGGAGAAGCAAGCACTGCAAGTTGGTTAGTGGGAAATCTTAGAAGAATCAAGAATGCTGAAGTTGCAAGCAGCAAGTTTTATTTTTCTTTCAAACAAGCAGAAAATAGTTGTTGCTAAGCTACAACACCCTGACAACACGCTGGGAAGTGTTGCACAAGTTCCGTAAAAGAAATAGTACAAGTGGAGGCCTCTACACATGCAAAAGCTGCTCTGCACCAGAATGAGGAGCAGTTACAGCAGAAAGGCCCGACTTTGCGCTACTCCACCACTCATTGCTAGGAAAAAACCAGCGCAGGAAACTGGGGCGCCCTTTGTCAGCGCTTGAGGTTGTGCCCAAGTTTTCTCCGCGTTTTTTCCAGCAGTTGAAGCAACAAGCGATGCCAATAAACCTGATTAATATTGTTACAAGACAAATTACAGTGCAATTAAAAGTGCAGAAGGCATTAGACACATAACCAGGTATGTACAAATACTGTGCATAAAATGTATGCTCAGCCCTGTATACCGAACAAGTTTGGGGAAAAGTACTGCAAGGCATGCACTCATTGCTATGGCTGCAGCATGCCAGCCAGCACAGCTACAGGCCTGCAAACTGTGTCAGCCTAGTGCCGCACCTTTTTCAGGCAGAGACAGTGCCTGGTGGCCCATGTAAACATGCACGTAAAAACTTGTCCACCAGTGCCCTTGGTAATAGAGACCCCCAAAGAGGTCTTGGCCAACGCAGGCAGCCACTGGGGAAGCCCAGATCTGGGTTGCAAGCAGGCCAGGCGTCAATGTGGAAGGAGCCAGCGCTCTACACACGGGCGTCTCTGCATGCTGGAAAATTGTGGGGAAAAATCCTCTGCGGGGAAAAATCAACCCGCCACACCATTCCCCTCGAATAAGGGGGTCGGCCCCACTGACACGGGAGGCATGCTCGGCGCAGCAGCGCACTCGGGGCACGCAGTGTGGCCCACAAGGGACGCACCACTGCCAATCCAGCAACACCTGCCATGTGGCCGGGGCCCGAGCAGCATGGACGCTCCTCATCAAACGTGGGCACCTCAAGGTGTGCAAGACTGCGGGGCACCACTCGCGTCCGGGGAACACTGGCTGCCACAAGGACTTGCATGGAGAACTCGGATGCGACCCGGTGGGACAGCCCTTCCCACTGGCAACGTCACCGTCCTCTGCCGCATCCTGAATGCTGCTACATACTGCCTGGCACTTGGGGTGTCATTACAGCGTCCAAACGGCCAAACAGCAGAAAAGAATAGCTCAAGCTGGGCTGGCCCAAATTAAATGGTTTTAAAGACGCATGGCAAGAGGGCTGTGCCTGCCAGAGACACTGTACTTCAAAAACCCCTCCGCTGCTAGTTCTGCAATGGATGGCAGTTCATGTTCGTACAGACCCTGTGCAGACTTGTTCAGCACTGCTTCTAATGCCCACTCAGGAAAGCAATGCGTCATAGAGTTTCACACAGCGTGGCTAGGCAAACTGACCTGCACTCAGAGGCAGAATTCGACCACAGTGGTCAAGGGGTTAGGAGTTACTCAGTACGAGCCAGTTGCACACCCTCGCCCCTCAGCTTCAATGAAGAGGCAAGGCGGCCGATTCTGAAACCGCGACTGGTGCACCCATGCAAGAAGTGCTGTGCCCCTGCTCACATCACTCGCACAACACACAACACAGGCACTCACTGGGGGCTGCCCTGCGCAGCACGCTTTGTGGCCGCACTGCCCCCAATGGCGTAAGAGCACGACGCTGCCGGGACATCCTGCTTGGACACCTGCGTGATGCATGCGGGCACACGCAGAGGCACTGGTGAAATAACTGCTCTCGCACAATTGCACTCAACACAAGAAACATGAACGTAGGCAGGTGACACTGAGCAGAAAACACCAATAAAGGCTGAGAAAACCTGTTCAGGCGTGTACTTCAACTACGCAAACAGAAAAGTAAGGGGAGCTCATTTTGCGAGTGTAAACACACAGTGTATCTGTATACAAGTTCATTCATCTAACCTCACTTAATTGGCCCAATTTCTGTTCTGTGCGCACTGAAGCCAGCCACTATAGTTGGAACGTGCTAGGCTGAGAACGTACCAAACTCTTCTCGCAGTGCGGCGACTTTAGCTACAGCTGGCTCACACTCCTTATTCCCATGGAGGTTTTCAGAGATGTGTGGCGCTCAAAGGGTTGGCACACATTGGTGCCATTCACACATCAAAACCAGGAAGCAAAGGTAGAACCCCGTAGAACCACAGTAGAACCCCGACTGTGCGTCTTTCTCGGGATTGTGAAAAAGCGTCGTAAAATCCGAACAACAACAACAACGACGCCTACGAGTGCAGTTTCGCGCGACAGATTTGCAGTAAACTTCAGTGCAAACTACAAACTAACGCTTTGCGGGACTCGGGAGCCCGAATCACCATGAAAAAGTAAATGCATGGGGAATGGTATGCAGTGCAGGTGCCAATCGTGCTGCATTCAATCGAACCTGGGGCCGCAGTCCACTGCCGCGATTCCTGTCGGCCAGCGTGCATCATGGCGCACCCGATCGCGACAAACACATGCGCAAGCCTCGGCCTGTCAGCGCCACCTCGTGTGGGAGAAAAGCACACCTGCACAACCAGAGGAGGTGCCAGCGAGCAGAGGGGGAGAGGGATTGTGCGGGGGGGAGGGACGAAAGGCGAGACGGAGGGAGCCGACCGAGCAGGCTCAAGGTACGCGGAACGGGCCTGTGCTGCTTTCATTTCGTTGGCCGGCCGGTCGGTCGCACACTTCGCATGGTTCATAGGACTTTGCGTGGCTCAGGCATAAAATCGGGTCAGATAACCAGGGTATTTAATCGTTGTTTATACGGGGAAATGATTGTCTGGGGGGTTGGATTTTGTATGATGGCTAAGGCTATGGCCGCCTCTTCCGCCGTTTCTGAAGAGTGCAATCCAAAATTTTGCCACAGGCAGATTATCACGAGTGGCACTCAAAATTCTGGAAAAATTTCGATCGAAATCCCCAGACGAGAAAATATGCCTGAATTGGGCACCCGCGCACTCCGGCCTCGAGGGGAATGAGACGGCCCACGAACTCGCCCGAGGGCTCACGATCCGGGCAGGGCCTAACCTCTATCCCTATCACGGGGCTGGGTCTGCGAGGGATCGCCTGGTCACATTTCATGACATCACAACACACTACCGCTTCTCCCGCCGGATCTACCCACCAGCGGACCAGCAATTGGATAACCACAAAGAGCACATTTGGCGTTTCCTACAAACAAATACCTTCTCCAACCCAGCTCGTCTGACACACATACACCCAACTCTCTATCCAACCGCGGCCTGTTGCCTGTGCGGAGATCATGCCACCCTTTCTCACATCATATGGGCATGCCCACAAAATACATTCCCACTTATCACCTCTGAGGAGCACTGGGAGGCTGCGCTCTGCAGCTCCGATCTGGACCTTCAGGTCCAGTTAATCAATAGGGCTGTGGCAGTCGCCGGTGAGTGGTGGATGCCACCGGCTACAAGCACCACCTGAATGGCATGGATCCAATAAAGTTTTATCTCTCTCTCTCTCTCTTATACGGGACTTCGCTGGAACTCGACTTGTCCGTCATAAAACCCAAGTTGTAAAACTACAACATATAAACATATAACCTCGGTTCCACTGTGGGTAACAATGCAGGAGACGTTTTTTTTTTCTTAATACGATCCGGCTTTAGTTCACATGCCTGCAGCATAGACATTATACCAATACTCACGGAGCCCCGTTTCTTCCTGATGAAGCAGTAACGGGTCTTCCGGAGTGCCCGTGTGTTTTCAGGCTGCGGAGGTCCCCCATCTTTGGCAGCAGTCTCTCTCTGAGGCGCCTGGTACTGAGCTGTCCCCAGTATGCGAAGTGGGACCAGCTTCACCCCTTGGGGCACCAAGAGCCAGGACGGCGCCCGTTCGGCACCACCAGGATCCACAACCGCAGAGACAGCACTGCCCTTCCTGGGCTCCTGCGGCTGACGTATGAACAGGTGCGTGCATTAGCTCGATGAAAAGTACCACAACTACTCAATTAAAACATGCACCTTCCCCCCACCACCAAAGAAAGAAAAAAAGAATCTGCCCCAAAATCACACGCAGGCATCAGAATTAAGTGCTAGCTGAAACAGCGCTAGTGGTTACCGACATAACAGCGAAACCATAACCACACCCCTGCCCGAGCAAAGCATCAAAGATACAGCCCACAGCAACGCGCACAAGACAAAAAAATATAAATATATATACACCCGAGGTATATCTTTTTGTGCAATCGGCTTGCAAGGCGTTAGACACTATATCAATGCACGCACAAAAAAAATACATGGAAAATGATGTGCGCGGGAGGCAATTCTGCTTGGGTGGGCACGGCCGAGTTATCTGCGAGTGGTGAAGGTCGTACCACGCAGCCTTGCAAGGTGGATTGATTGCAGGGCTTAACGCGCCGACACAACGCAGGCGATGAGGCGAACTGTAGTGGAGGGCTCTGGATTAATTTTGACTACCTGGAGATCTTTACTGTGCGCCAAAAAGCCCAGAAAAATTAAAGGGAAGCTGCAGTAGATAGCAAACGTTCCTTTCCAGGCAGCAAGCCCGCACTTTTGTCAGCATGACTGAAGCAGGTTTTAAGATCCGCAACAAAGGCTACCCTAGCTGCAGGCGTGGTTACGGCCATAAGAACATCTGTGTATTCTTGAGAAAGCGACCTGGGACAAAGCTAGAAAAAAGAAGTGTATGTGGTGGCCATGATCTTAATGCAGAGCACGAAAAAACCTAGGAGGTGTTTGTACTGCTATTCCTGTTCCAACTAGTCTAATGTAATCGTCTAATAGTCTAATGTAACTAGTCTAATAAACACCTGTAATCGTACAATCAGCTGGGTCCACTTCGCAGGACTCGTAAAAATGCAACCAGACTTTTCCAAGTCCACCAGGGGTTGACGGTAGCATGCGTGGGTAAAGTTGTGGACGGTTGGGCACTATGAATATGTTACCTTGCACACGTAACTTGCAATCGCATATTCAAATTGCCCAATGTATAAAGCAAAAGCCATTTGTACGAAGTATACAGATTGTATGCAACAGAAAAGCAACACGTATCAAGCAAACCTTGGTGAGAGCCAGCGACGGTACAGCATCTTTGACGAGCCTGCGCAAACCCGAGACGCCGCGGAAGTCTGCGGGGCTAAAATGCCGGCAACAAACTACGCTATATTTGGATGGAGACCAGCCCTCCAAACGACCGATGGCTTGTTTCCACTTCTGTTTGAGGCGGCAGTCTTTCGGAAACCTGCAGGAGAGACGAAGCCATACGTGAGGCACAGCGCAAAGCATTGGTGCGGGGCTGAGTGCGAGTGAAAGTAGGGCAGTACTCACCGATGGAACGAAAGCCCTGAACTGATTGTGTCAGCTGCCGGCTTCCGCATCCTTTAACACTACACTTCATGGCGCAGCTAGGCCGCCACACACAACTGCTGCTAATAACGCGGGCGTTCTTTCGGCACTCGGGGGCCGACCGGCCCGCACAACAGCAACAAGACTGCAGGGAGCACGGAGGAGAGCACTGCAGAGAGCATGGCACGGCACAAAAGGCGGTCTGCACTCGTTCAGGTAGTGCAGCTTTCGCCTCTTCCATTTTCAAGCACAACGTGCGGCACCTGCACTTTTCTCTTCGATTCACCAACAGTGCAGAGAGCGCAGGATGAGTTCACGGCTGTCCCTGCACTTCCCAGGGGGGAGGTGCAGAAGCAGACGAGAAAAGTGCAGGCCCGGTTCTGCAGTGGCGGCGCCTGCGCTGGACTAATTCTGAACTCATGCAGAAAGTGCAGGACAAATCTGAGAGACCTTGCTTGGAATCCTACCGCCAAGACCAAGACCACCACATGGAGGGGTCACGTGGAAAAGTGACGTCTAGGCCGACTTTGATTTCACTTTTTCCTGCTTCCCAATCGGCGCCTCCTAACCTAAGTTTTCTTGCTCCGTGGCCGAAAGCATGAAAAGATGAAATCACTCCCAGTTCGAGGCACATTTAAGCAGTTTTACAAAGTCAATACAAAGGCAGCTGCGGCTTGACCTTATGTGTTGCCATGAACAGACGTACGCTAATTAAAATATGACACGCGGGTTTCAGCTGACAAACATGACCCCGACAGAGTGCCTACTTTAAGTTCAACCCTTTCCCCACCTGAACTGATCAGCATGAACACGCAGGCACACTGCACGCGCGCGCGCGCGCGTAGAGACGCCGACCACAACTTTCGTGTCCCCCGTCCGCGGGACAGAGGCGTCAACAAGAGCAGACGATGCCAATCACCTTTGAAGGCTTGGCGACATCACAGCAGCCCAGCTACGAAGTGTACTTACCTTGCACCCTTTTCGAGCAGGATCTCCCACCTTGCAGCAATGCCACGCGGGCGCCAAGGACACCTGCTCGCGGAGCAACAGAGAGAGATACCACCGAACAGGGAGGGAGATACAGCAAGGCTTATCTCGCTTACGAGATAACCTGTTGGCGAGGCGCTGAGCGGGCGCCTAAGGTGGCGCGCTTACGCCACTTACGCTAACTTCGCTACAGCCAGGAAAAACCTAGAAAACCTAGAAAAAACAGCCAGGAAAAACCTAGAAAACCAAGGCATTTAACACGCGCCACCGCACCGCGCCACAACCGCAACAGCTACCTAGACTGATGATAAAATCTTCGTGGTTTCGGATAGGGCTCCGAGGACACTTTGTGCATGCACTAGCTGCAAGGTGAGACGCATGCCGATAAGAAACAACCTTTTTATTCGTAACAATTCATCGAAAAGAACCCTAGTGCTTGCGGCTTTGCAGTGCACCGCACAAAAACCATGACAAAAAACAGAACTTCGGCTCTGCCCCACTGCCACAGCGGTGGCAGCGGTGGCGCCACATCCTGAGGAGGGCTGGGGCATTCCTCCATGGGCTGGGGGGCTCATAAAGTTTGTTCCCTCCTCACCTAGTCGCGCTTCAATCGCCACTCCCATCGCCACTCTCGGAAAAAGAGTCGGGGAAGTAATGCAACACGCGAAGGGGCAACTGTGGGATAGAATGGAGGACCGCAG
Source organism: Haemaphysalis longicornis (assembly GCA_013339765.2). NCBI lineage: Eukaryota > Metazoa > Arthropoda > Arachnida > Ixodida > Ixodidae > Haemaphysalis > Haemaphysalis longicornis. Next base: position 37,600 of record JABSTR010000262.1, read on the forward strand.
CTTGGTGGTGATAATGGGGGGTGTGAACGATGTGTTGCAGGGGCGCGGGGGAGGGTTCGCAAGGCAGATTGCGAAGGGGGTCACCGAGCTGAGGGCGGTCTCGGAGGATGTGCAGATTGCGGTTTGCACGGTGCCGGAGGTGCAGAAACAAGGGGTCCACGTAGAAAGGGCGGTGGTTGCGGCAAACAGGGAGCTTTGGACCCTGGGTAAAACGATGAAGTTTGAGGTGGTCAACCTGAACCGGGACCTGGTCCGTGCAGGCCGCAACGGGGCGTTTGTGTTCGACGGCATACACTTCAGTGGCCGTCTAGCTGAGCCTGTAGGGCACCGACTGGCAGCCCGCGCAGTGGCTTTTTTAGGGGGGCCCCGAACGTTCAAGAAGAAGGCGGACTGAGTGGAGGCGGTGGCGAAAGGCAGGAAGGAGGGGGCACTGATGCACGGCGACGGAAACGTAAAGCAAAGAAAAGGAAAATAAACCGTGGAACTAAAATTAGTTATATAAATATGCAAGGCGGGCCGCAAGCAGGAAAAATGGATTGAGATACAAACCCAACTCGAGAAAGAAGAAATTGACGTGTACGCCCTGACTGAAACCCACCTGAGAGATATGGAGGAGCCACCAGTGATGGATGACTACGTATGGGTGGGGTGCAACAGGGCAGCGGGAGAGAGGAAAGGTGGGGGCGTGGGCATGTTGATTAGGCGAGGAGGGAATTGGCAAAGGGAGAATCAGGGCTGTAAGGAGCACTTATGGGTTTGTGGAATTGTGGGTGGAAAAAAGACACGGTTGGGAGTGGCCTATCTGTGGACAGGGAATGACGCCAGAGAACAAAATAAAGAGTTGGTGGACTGCCTCAGGAAGGACATAACGAAATTTAAAGAATCCGGCGAGGTGATATTAGTAGGCGACTTAAATGCCCACATTGAGGATCTAGATGGATATACGGACTATAGCGGCTCAATGGTTCTAGATATGTGTGAAGAACAGCAACTGGTAATAGTTAACCGGGAGCATAAATGCGACGAGCAGATAACGTGGCAAAGCGGCAATAGACAGTCTTGCATAGACTACGGCCTGGTCTCAGAGCACACGTACGAGCGGTTGAACCAAATGACGATAGATGAAGAAGGAGAACACAGCCTGGGCAGCGACCACAGGCGCATAATCCTGAAATTTGACAGTGGAGGGGCTAGGCAGGAAACACCGGAGGGTGGGCTCCCGAAATTGAGCGAAAAGCAGATAGCAGACATCGTCAGTAGCATCGAAAGAGAATTAGAGGCCCAGCCCACGAAGGTGTGGGAATATGACGAGGTTGTGAGTTGTATACAGAGGGAAATATACAAAGTAAGGAAACAAAACCGCTGGCGGGGTAAAAGGAAACCACGAGGCTGGTGGGACAAGGAAATTAAACTGGCTATTGAAGAGCGACAACGGGCTTCTAGATTGCACAGAAAGGCAAAACAAATGGGATATCAGGAGGAAGAGGTGCAGTTACGGTGGAGCCGGTACCGAGAAAAGAAATTTGAGGTGCAAAAACTAGTACAAGCGAAGATTAAACTGCGAGTGAGAAATGGGTATCAGGTATACATAAGGATAAGAGCGCCCCCCAAAAATTCTGGAATCATTTAAAAGCATTGGGAACGACGACTAAAGAGGTGCAGACTCAGATACAGGACGGGGATGGTAACGTTCTCCTGGGGGACAGCGCATTAAAATACCTACATGGAGTCATAGCAAATACTTTCGGCCAAACACGCGAGATATCGGCTACCCGGACACATGTGGCCAATAGAAGGCGGCAGAAAAAAAATTCAATATCGAATTTTTGGATTGGAAAAAGGCAGAACACAGTGTTCCCAAAAGTACGGCAACAGGACCGGATGGTATCCCAATAGAGATTATCAACCATTTGGGACCAGCGGGAAAGACGCACTTGTATAGAGCCATTGAGCGCGCTATAAAATCCGAGAGGATTCCCACGCAATGGTGCAAAAGCAGAATGAGGTTGATCTATAAAGGCAAGGTGGAGAAGGACAAGGCGAGCTCTTACAGGCCGATTACAGTCACGTCAGTGCTCTATAGATTAGCTATACAAGCCATCAAAGTCGAGTTGTTGAAGTGGGTGGAAAGTAACGGTATTTTAGGGGAACTGCAAAATGGATTTAGGCCGGGTCGACGCTTAGAAGACAATATTTTCGTAATAACCCAGACCATCGAAATTTCGGCAGCACAGGGCAGACCAACATGGCTACTGTTTCTGGACATAAAGGGAGCCTATGACAACGTAGATAGGGGATTGCTGTGGCATATACTGGAAGAAGAGGGGCATTGGGTCAGAATTTGTGGGGCTGCTAAGGGCAATATATGAGGATAACAAGGCGCATATTACATGGGAAGGACGTACAGGCACAGAGCCCGTGTACATTCGAAGAGGTTTAAAACAGGGGTGCCCCCTTTCGCCATTGCTGTTCACACTGTACATTAGAGGAATGGAAAGACGATTGGAGGAGAGTGGATTAGGCTTTGACTTGTCGTACCGAAGCAATGGAGAGTTGGTGGAGCAACGGATTCCGGGATTGATGTACGCGGACGATATAGTGTTGCTGGCAGATAATGCGGAAGACCTTCAAAAACTGGCCGACATTTGTGGGGATGAGGCAACGTACCTAGGCCTACATTTTAACCCGCAGAAATCTGGAGTCATGGTGTTCAACGAGGAAGCTCATACAGCACCAATAAGAATTCAACAGGAAGCCATACCATTAGTAAATAAGTACAAATACTTGGGGATCTGGCTTAATGAAAATTGGTGGCACTAGTGAGAAGGAACCATTTTGAATGCCCATTTCAAGCAACAGCAGCAGTAAATGGGTCTTTTTGCAATAACTGCAATTGCAGCATGAAGCCACAAAGATCGTTCCTCCCTCTTTTTTGATGGGAAGGGAGTATCGTAAAATTGGCATATTCAGAATCTGCAAGACTGCTCCAGAAAGTCAATCTTCATGTTACGGAAGGTCGTATACAGCAACTCGAGCACATAATGTGGATTGCAAGTTGTCTTTCAATCGCGATCTGGGGGACTACACCGGGTCATTTCACTTTTACGTGCCACCACGTACGAGTAGATGTGAGCCAATTTGCTGTCCGACGTCATTCGCCACCAAAGCGCACAGGTTTGACGCTGCTGTGGGTCGTCTTTATGCCCGCTGTACACTGCTAAAGTGATGCTGCCTATCAGGCTGATACAAAATGCTACAATTTTTCTGCTCAAGTGCAGACTTCCTGGTGCTGCCAGATTGCTCTAAAATGCATAACCCTCAGTCCCCTTCAATTTCAGCCTGTTTTTAATAGCATCAGCCAATCTGTGGAGAAGACGCAATGTAAACATATTTTTGTCCACAATATTTGCCCTATTTCAGAAAATGAACCAACATTTCAGTTGAACTTAATATTTCATAATAAGTGCTAAACATTACGGGACAGGATGAAAGTGATTGTGACATTCCATTATCTGCTCCCATAAATGCCATGAAAGTTATGAGGGACTGCATAGTATTGTCATAATATTCCATCCAAACAGAACATCTGAGTCATATCAGAAGGTTGGTAAACACTTCTGGACACGACTTACGAAACGTAAAAATGCAATCTGCAATAACAAAATTTCACAGTCAAACCACGTCCTAAGCAACATTTTCAGCATTTCACATTCTTGTATTGCCAACATTACATGATTCCAGGCGTCATATCACAATCATGTCGGGAGCTTTAAAATCAAGTTTCCTTCAAATACTCTAACCAGAAAATAAAAATTTCAGCAGTACCGTGTTGTTATCAACTGTGTCAGTTCCCGACAACAATCTCTCGACTGAACCAAAGGTGAGCGTTGTTCTCGTGGGCTAGTTCGTAGGCAATCGTCACTGCAACAAACCCGAGAATGAGAGTGAACAGACTCGCAATCCAAGTATGGTTTATTTGGAGCAAGCGCACAGGAAAAGCAAGGGTCGCAACAACAGGCACGGCGCGACTCTTGTGACGTAGAAAATTGCTTGACACCACTACACCCGCACATCACTGAGGGCATTTGATATGTCCCAAGCACCTCGCTCTGACCAGATGTGGGCACTGACCAGAAATGCAACCCTGCACATTGCGTGCTGATATCCGCTGATGCCCCTGGGGGCACAATGGCATGACACATGCACATCGTTGCTCCATTTGCCGTGCAAATCTATGAGAAACGCGCAGCAGCTAATGGGGCAAAATAAAACACAAAAACAAAACCAACCGGCAATTTTGCCACTAACACCAACTAAACAATGTCTCTTTGGCACTAGGTAATGCACTCCACAAGAGAAGGACAGGGGGGAGGGGATGTTCAGATCATATAAACATCAGGCGTGCACAACTATTTGCACTACAGCGCCTTCCACAATCTATTTCTATTGCAAACACGAGAACAGTGCTAAAAATCCTCTTTACAACACCTCTGCAGTGCAAATTCTGGTTACCTAGACACTGGAGAGATGCGTCTCAATGATATGGATCAACCTGCTTGAACACGCGTTTGTGCGTGGTTGCAGGCATGTATTTCACCCTCAGGAGCCGTTTTCTCAAAAGTCGTGCCGCTTGCATACACCAGATGCTGGGGCCAATTGCCCTTCACTGTACAGTAAGGCAGCCACAATTCTCGGTGCAAGTTGGCTTCACAGAGCAGCGACCAAGACAAATATGCCCCATCGAGGGCTGACCGGGAGGATTGCCGCTTACGAGAGGGGGAAGGAAGCTGCAAGTACCTGCCATGCTCAATTAAAACAGATACCCAGCACATCTCGTGTCCCTCATTTGCAACTCTCCATCTGCTCCCGTCCTTCCCGGCAGTAGTACGCTAGAAGCAACAGTCATTGGGAGCGCAGAAACGTTGCCTCTTATCGCGCAATATAGACCGCGCGTGTGACGTAGGCCAGAGCTGCAGACGCATACTCCTCCACTCGTTCACCCCCATGTGCCATGCTCCTGAGAACATCCTGTAAACGTTTCATGATTGTGCGGCTTCACAAGAGGCTTCACTGCTCTTTAGCTGCATGCGTGCGATGACCTGGCCGGCTTTGGTGCAACACCTTGCAGCCGCAATGAGGTCAAGGTTGCTTTGCGCTACAAGTCTCGGGGAAAGCACTTCAAAAAACATGAGCACTTCCAAGCTATTATGCCCAGCTGACTCGCTTCAATGTCCCCTAAAGCTACCACTCAAGCTCACACTTCTAAGCAAAGACCACTGCTGCACGATCCTTGCTTTGCTTGAAAGCTAGGTGGAAACACTACCCGCAAGATAAAAATGCAAAAAGATAGAACAGCACAAGTGCATTTGAGAAAAATATTTGCAGTTTTTAACCTGGCCATTTAATTAAATGGACAAAACTAACTCTGTAAAATCGACATTTGGGCTAGTTGGTGTTGATGCATCGCAAGCAGTGCTTGAAACGGGACACCAGCGCCGTCGTGTGTGTCTTCTCTTCTGCCGTCCCGTTTCAAGCGCTACTTACGATGCAAAACTAACTCTCGCGTACTGACAGGCACCGGCATTTATAACAGCTGCACATTGCACGCCTAGGATTGCACTGCATAGGATTGTGGGGTTTAGCACACCAAAGCAGCGCAGGTGTCCGGATTAATTTTGACCCCTAACGGGCCGACCGAGCATCGACACACGGGCGTTTCCGTTTGCCCCCTGCACCAGGCATTTGTGCGAAAGTGCCGTACAATGCCCAGAGGCAAATCTAAAGACACGGCTTGATGACGATTGCCAGAGCCGATATTTGTGAGCAGGATGACTCCAATCGGTGAAACTAATGTGCTAACACCCAAAGCTGGTAATTTTCACCTTTTCTTTGACTGTCCAGACTTTCAAGAAAAGGTCTTGGCAGAAAATTCGGAACTTTCAGAACACACCAAATTCAGAAGTCCAATTTACAAGACTTCACCATGATGGTGGCCTGTTCAACTTGTGCTGTCTTCACTCCTACCCTTAGCCCCCCAACTGTCCTCAATTAGGCAGACTTTGTTCTCAGGTTGGTCAGCTGCACAATTTGGCTTCCAATTGGATTACATCCCGGCCACAAGTGAACGGAAAGACGCTTCTCCTTGCCACATCCCCCCTGCTGCTATTTCTGGCGCAGCATTGTGTCGTTTCAACACTTTCGTGACCACTCCTGTTCCCATCGGTAGTGGGTTAACAACGAATACACATGCACATTGTGGCACTCTCCGAGTGCTTCTGTACAGCTAACGCCGTCCAAAGGGTACAAGAGGCAGCATTTCACCAGTTTTGCTTTCGAGTTTCTTTCCTCTGCAACGGGGGGGATTTTAAAAGGCCCTTCGCAGATGGGCTTTTCTCTGATTTTTTCTCGTTTACCCTGTGCAAAGCACTGATGTTTTCATCCTTCTTTTTCTTGCTGTTACAGAATTTTGTATTTGTAATAAATCTGCCGTTTAAAATTAACACTGCTGCAAAGCCCCATCCTTCCTCTATCCTTTCATACTTTGGCATCAGTCATTTTCTGTGGCAGGAAGAAAACATTTCTTGGGCTACCCAAAAACAACCAATTTTTGTATGGTCACGAAAAAAGCGCACCTTCAGTTGCCAGCCCTGTTCACTTTGCGAGATGCACATGAAGCAGCAGCCAGCCCGCATTCCCCACCCAGGAATCAACGTAGGAATCGAGGTCAGCCATTTCTCTAAGCGGCCAGTTGAGTCATGCAGGGGCCTGCACAACCAAGGATGTGCTCTCCTCAAAATGCCATGCACTCAGTGTGGCGTCCACTGCCAATGAGAGGGCAAAAAATCGGGGCATTTTCTCATCCCCCACTAGGAACAGTTGAACTCAAAACAAACTTCCGTGCTTTGCATCACCCATTCTGTTTCGCTGGGTCGATTCAAATTTCCCGCTATAAGTCGCACTCCACTGATCTTTGAAAAACAACGGCTGCAGCCACCTTTTCAACCTGTGGTGCTCACCCCAACGGCAGGCAGCTTGTGGGCGCACATTTCCCAGGAAACGCAAGGGGCGGTCACTCGAGATCCCCAGAACACTCCCGCCTGCCAAGCAATCCCCGACACAAGACGTCCAAGAGGACGACCATCATAAAAAAAACGCCATACCCGTGAACTTATCACCGAGTCACGGGTGCCACCAAACACACTCCAGCAACTCGCAGAAGAAAGAGGCACTGGATCTCATGCACGAGGCCGCTGCCACAGACACGCAACTAGGACACCCTGCAGAACACCACCTCAACGTCACCAAACAACGCCTGCTCCCACTACACAACTCCACATGCTTGGGCCTCTCTTTCCGGGACTGCCTTCCTAGGCAGAGGCACACAAAAACCAAGCACCTGTTGAGACTGTAAACACCCCCAAGAGAGCATCTGAGAAAGATCACGCAAAAAAAATGACCCCCAGTCAGGGACTGCACTTTCCAGCCTTGACGCCCATTTCCTCCAAGCTCCACGGTTCTCAAGCTCAAAGCTCAGTGATATCGTCCTCCCGCAATTCACAGAACTGCCTTCTTCAGGTATGTTGTGCTCTTTTTGTGTGAATGGTTGAAGCTAAACTGCATATCTCAAAACTCGGTTTCTGTAAACTGCCAGCATTTACGTGAGCCTATCAAGCATACCTAAAAAAGCAAAAAAAAAAAAAAAAGACAGTAAGCTATCTGGCCTGAAAAATGAAGGCTCAGTTGCTGTACTTTCCACTGTATAAGCCGCACCTTTATTTAAAAAACACAGTAGACTCCCGTTAAGACTAACTCGAAGGGGCCATGCAAAATTGTTTGTCTTATCAGCAGTTTGTCTTAACAGAAGCGTGAAAGCGCAATTGGCTTTCGCTGAACTCCTGGACTGCTCGACATGGTGAGGCAAACAGAAGGAGTTGACTCCACGGTTGATAGCTGTGGTGGCGGCGATGTCAGGTGTTTCTTTGTCCGCAATGTCCGTCATCGCGTTCCTTTTACTTTTTTCTCCTTTCCTCCGATTCTTTTTTTTTTTTCAGGAGTGATGTGTGTGGGACCAGTTGCGGTACTCGTCACTTTCTTGTTTTCTTTTCCTTTGCTTTACCCCTGGCTCCATCGGTGCGGGTGGTGGCTTCATTTGCAGGTCTTTCTTTCTCACTCTCTAGCTCCATAGCATAGAGACGACACAGATTCGCTTTGCACCGCTGCCGCATTTTGTTTTCTTTTTCTGCTTCCCCTTCAGTCGCGTGAATGCCCTGCCAAGCCGTGGCAGTCACTGCGAAAGCCCGCCCTGGCAGAAGAGGCACTTTGTCTCCATTAAGCAGATTCATTTTGTACCGCGTCTGTGGAAAACCAAACCCACGATGTTCCGCACATCCCCGACCTGGGCCTGGCCGAGGTCGTCCCAACGGCAGTCTGCCGCAGTGTGCCCACGTTTCCAGCTCTCGGCACAAACTGCACCTCACACAAAAGGCTAAGCGTGCAGCCCCCCAATTTTGTGCGTCGTATGGCGGACAAGGTTGCTCAGGTGACGAACGCCTCGTTTCCCACACTTGCAACTTTGCAGTCAAAGCACAATGAGAGGCCTCAAACTGGATCGGAGGGCTCCTTCAGGGCCTCACACTGGGCGTTCACTGCACCAGACCGGCCCAGCTGCTGACGGGCGATGTCAACGCGTAACCACTCTGACGCCCAGGCTGGCCCTGCTGCAGGAGGTGTGAGGCAGTACGTCCACGTCAGGTGGCATAACGAGAATGTACTGCACGTGCCGTCACTGACTAATGGGAAAAAGAAAAGGAAAAAAAAAAAAAAAGTACTTCTTAAAAGAATGTGTAAACTAGATTGTGTGTGCCAATTGTGCGTGTACGATTCCTTCAATGCGTGGAAGCCTTTCGACATCCTTGTTCTTTTTTTTTTTTTTCTTTTGAAGCTGTGCGAGGTTTATGTACTTGCTGAAATTTTCGCGACGTAATGCCCCTGCGACACGGCAAATCCGATGCTGTTCAAAGCAAGTGACATTAGCTGTTATAATGACATTCGGTTTGGCCTTGCGGGTCTACATGGTGAAAAAAATGTCATTTGATGATGACAGCAGTGGCAATCTGCAAGCTCATAGAATTGCAGGATAATGTAATTACGTCTCTAATGTCCTCATACCATTTAATTTCCAAAAACAAAAAATAAATGGGATCTCTCTTAATTAACCAAAAAGCAAGTTACAAAGCCATATGTGGCTTGCAGCAAACATGGCGGAGCTTTGCACACGAGTTGTTTGCTGTCGTTTGTACACAAAAAAAAACAGCGTGCAGGAAAAAAGACTGATTTGCTGATACGTTTGCTGACACACAGTGCTCTCCGAATGTAGTTGTACTTTCTTGCTCAGCCATGGGCCAGTGCTACCGAGACTACTCGTTCAGTTCGAAAGTTGAAGTGGAACTGTTTCTTGAACTTATTTTGATCTCTGAATACCCCCTGCGTCAAATGTAATATGGTATTCTCGTGTAGTGCCAAGCCATTGGAATTTACGGCTAGTGTCGTTTGGTCTCAATGTCATTAAATTTGCCGTGTGACAAGGGTGTAATACAGTCGAGTCTACATAGTGTAACGATACCATTTATAACAATATATCGGATATAACGCCGAACAACTGTGGCACCATCTACTTTCGTATGCTTTCTATGGTAAAATAAACCGAGTTATAAAACAGCGTGGGGAACGAGACTACAGAGAGGGCACGCACACAGGGTGCTTGTGTGCCCTCGCGGTGGTCTCGTTTCGCGTGCCGCCTTATAACTCGGTTGTGCACCAACTGGCCCGCGTTCAATCCTTGTAGCAGTGTCTAGGCCTACTCAGGCAGTGCCTAAGCAGGGGGCCCCACGCGTGATACAGTCCTCCAGGGTCTTCATTTCGGCCAAGGACCTTTTGCTCAGCGAGCGGAATACATGCTCCTGAAAAAGATGCACGCGCCAGCTTCGCACGCAGCGAACAAAGCTGACCGACTACGGCATCTTTTCTGCAAATGAGACCTTGCTTGCAAGGGAATGAAATGTATCGATCTGTTGTTTTTTTTGCGCAACCCACTTATCACAATTATAAGTGGACTAGGCTGTACAGCAGCGGCCAAAAAGGGATTGTGATTGATTTGGCGCTTCGGTGGATTGCTCGGAAAAAACCAAATGGCCGTGTATCTGCTCGGTTGGTCGCAAAGTCGTTGCAAGACGATCGTCTGGTGCCGCCCCTGCCATGTAAACGGCTCTCTTCTCTTTCCCGCTCACCTCTCCCAACATAAACACGGCTTGCTCAGAGCACTTCAATTTTGCCTAATTCCACTTCTTGCATGCCATCTGCTGGAGCCACGAGCTCACGCCCTCACTGCACTGTGTAGTTGAAATATTGTTCTAACACATTTCTTGTTTGCTATCGTAAAAACTATGCCCGTGTCTGTTTTTAATTGAAAAACCAAGTGCTAGCATCAGTTGCGTGCATACTGCTGTGCTCAAATACGCCAAACGTTTTCTTTTTCCCGGACCGTATGAAGTACGCTTCCAGATTTGGTAGCTGGGAAAGGTTCTGCCTCGATGAACGTCTTGCCCAAGGCTTCTTCGCACCTTTGGCCGGCCGGCTGAATTGAGGGACTGCCAGACAGACACAAAATTTTCGCGTTTAAGTAGCTTAAGAAAGACTGCTGTCTTTGAAAATACTGAAGTTTGCCCCACATACTTGGCAATGACGACAAACATATGAAAACTTACTGGGGTGGCTGCACTGCGCCGACCTTACAAAAAAAAAGAGTACAACTTACGCAAAGGCTGGGAAATTTTCTCTGGAAATTGGAATTTGTAGGGGAAGGTGCGACTCGAAGACTGGCACAATTGGCAGACTGGGAAATACGACAAGAGAAGCATTCCATCCTCAAGTGTAGAACAGAATGCCATCCTAAAACATAAAATAGAACAGCACTGTTAAGAAATGTGCAGGTGACATGTTGCACCATGGATCCATTGACACAGAGTGCAAGAGGAATGGAGAATAAGAGAAAGCGAAAGGACAGGGGAACTTCAACCCAAGCCTCTGGATTTGTACCACTGCTTCTGACCAGAGCGCAAGCCTTCTGACTTCTCGACGGGTCTCGTCAACGCTTGCATGCGTTGTGAAATGGAGTGTGAAATGAGTGCAGGGCTGAGTGGGTGCAAAACCGCATGGAGTGGAAATGACAACAGCGACAAGATGCCCACACGGGTGGACAGCAACAGGAGCGGCAGACAGGAAACGCTGCTGCTAAAGGGAGCAGGGATCGCAGTGTGTGAAAGAGGTGCAAGAAATGCAGTGTGCGGACTTCCTACGCAAAGTAAGGCATCCTCGTTGGACCAAGCCTCGAGTTCTCGAAGGAGAGGGGTGAGCCTCCAATTTTTGTTTTTTCATGCATCACACTCAGTGGCTTGCCATTCCTTGGTGGCTAGGTGACATCCCAAGTTGCAAAAGAGAACCGCCGGCCAGAGAGAACATGCAACGGGTGTGCAGGAAGGAACACATCTGGCAAAGCCTGGTTCCCACAATCACTTCTGCTACACGGACCAGAGCTAGACAAGGCATCCCACAATTTTAAAGCAAAGCTTTCTACATTTCAGGGGTGGAAAAACTGCGCATGAGAGACGAGACAAAAATAGGAAGGGACAGGACAAGCGCAGGTCCTCTGCAGACGGGCACAGGACCTGCGCCCATCCTGTCCCTTCCTTTCTTTCTGTCTCGTCTCTCGCGCGCAGTTTTTCCACCCCTGAAATGCAGTGCCAACTATCCCAACCACACGCTGCACCTCTACCAGCCAACAGTTTCGTCGTGGCGTGCACCACAAGGAACTCCCAACCAGGCTCAATAAAACCACCGGCACTGCCAGGGGCCGAACACAGGACGAAAGAGAAGCGGAGCGAGGTCTCAGCGACTGAGCTACGCCCACACGTGCGAGACGGGCGGTGGTTGGAGGCGACAGGAGGTGACACAGTAGCTGCCCTCCTCCTCTTCACCCTTTCAGAGACGCTCCCATCCATTGTCTTCCTGCCGACGCCGCCCCCGCAAACCCAGGTAACAGCTGGCAGGACCTCTGCATCCGATCTTTGTAGAGCCACGTGTGTGAATTCAAGTGACGTCGCACGGGCAATTGTTGGGGGTGTCGTTTACAGCTTTGCTTTCCAACCACCTTGACAGCAGGATTGGAGGCAACTGCTTTTTGTGATTTTGATGGTGTACAGGAAAAAAATCCCTCCTTTCATGCATTAATTTCAAGGCTAACACATTTTGTTCTAGCGCAAGAGATACAAACCCCACCCCCCCCAAAATTGTAACTTGACTTCAGTGGGGCCCTTCCGATTACCAGTTGCCGACCTGAGGAGCAGCGTGGTATTTGTTTTTTTTTTCTTCTTCTTCTTCACATAAACTCTGCAGCACATGGAGCCCTTGGACTAGGCCCGGAAGAAGTCCCCCGTGAGTTTGAGACAGGCTCTTGAGCCCAGTCTCGAACTCCTAGCGAGCCCTCTGCACAGCACAGGAATGCATACAGGGACAGTGTAAGAGCCCCAGGGATCGTGTGGGAGCGAAGGCACTCGTCTCAGGGCTAGGGCATGCCCAACTGCTCGGGAGCTTGGAGAAAGGGCGGCCACAGCGTGGACGCAGCCCGGGCCGCTCAGGGCCCCTGCTGCTTCTGCGTCGAGGCGTCGCTGTCGTGGCTGGATGACGAGCTGCGGCGGTTGGCGGGGCTGCCCTGCTTGGCAGCAGCCGAGGACGACGCAGCGGGGCCGACTGGCACATCCTCCAGGCACTGCGCCGGGCACTCAAAGTGCACGCAGTGGAACACCTGCGCACAGTAGTCGGGGGGCGCACAATCAGGGCACGGCCGCCTGCACCGGGCTTTCCTTTCGTGCTTGCCTTATGCCACCATTTTTCTGTCTCAAGTGTGTCTTTGCGCATGTGCTGATGTGCATGTGTGCATGTAATGTGCATCTGTGTCTTTGCGCAGCAACATATCATATTTTGATTGATTTGGCCGTATACTTGCTGTGTAAAGTTTCAGCTGTGTATATGAGTTTGTTGCCGTTTCACATGAATGTGTATTTTTTTGTACACTGCTACAAAAGGGGCACAGACCCCATCAAGCCTTCTTTCTCTGGCTTTGTGTCTGTGCCCCTGGTATCTGTGTTGTTGTTGCTCATACCAAATAAAGGTTGACCAAAAGGCACATGGGGAGGGGCTCTTGCAGAAAGCACACCTCTTTAGCAAGTACAGGCTTGTGGCTTCGAAAGCAAGTACGAACCGCACAATGTTTTTGTTCAAACAGTTGCAAATCCTAACGCATTCAACCATTTCCGATAAGAACAATACTTCAATTTACAATTTCTCCATCATTCAGCAACTCCCCTGAAGAAAAACAAACGGCTCGTTTAAACGGGTTTTCAAATGTTTTCAATCGCATAAAACAGACACACAGAAGCTATCGTGCTGCTTCTAGCTATAGTGATACTATCATGTTTTGTCTAGGGGGCACCTCTTCACTCGTGCAGTGACCTCAACAGAGCTACTGAAATGACAGCATATAGTATTCCGACAGGCTTTAAATGAAAGAACAATTTCTTTAGAAGAATCTAAATGGCGGTTCAATGTATGTCCACCACATCTCCAGGAAGAGAACCTAGCGCAGAGCATGCATTATTTTTCAAACCGTCCTCTGCATGTCTTTATGGCGTGGCTGTGTCACAACCCTGCCTTGCAAGTGCAAGGCAGGCCCCTTTCCCAACGCTAACAACGAACCAACTTTGTGTCTAAAACGTACTCGCACTGCAGATGTCCTTGCAACTGCACGAGCTTCACACGTGGGTGCTGCAAAGGACTTGTTTTGTGGGGAGGGCAGGTCAGGACGACGCCTGAGACCAAAATTAACGCAGCTGCCTGATGATAACAAACCCCTTCAGGAATGCCACAGTGCTAGTGCCTTCTTCTCTCAGTGTCTAGGAGCCACACAAGCTTGTTGCTTCCCTTGCGTCTCTCGCAATGAAAAGAGATGGTGGCAACAGAGCACATCAGCAAACAAAACAGAAGGCATGCTTTGCCACACCGTTTCAAGCTTCTGAGAATGCACACTGGGTGATTTCAGCCTGGGGAGGTGCAAGTGGTGAGAAATCCCGGGCCACCTCCCCTAATGTGAAACCTGGGTGAGGCGCCAAGCGTGCATTCTTGCATTCTTGCATCCTTGGCGTTTTTGCCAACGAAGATGAAACCATTGCGGGGTAGAGGTACGCAGTTTTGCTGAAAAAGTCTCGTGTCTTTGAAGCACGAAGTGTTCCAACACAAGGCGCTGCAAAACGAGTGTCCCGGTGTGTTCTTTTAGTACGCCCATGCAGATGAGACATTCTAACGTGAGGCGTCTGAAAGCGAGTGTCCCAGTGTTTTAGTACCGTGTCTACATGAAACGACGACGACAGGAGACAGCGACAGCCCCTTGCAGCTCCTGCTGGCTCCTCACGATAGTGCTAGTATTCTCTCAATCAGTTCATTTCTCCGGTACATTTTTTTAGTAAAAGTGCAATGACTGATCAGCTGGCCAACTTCTTGACATCAAGGTTAACCGCCGCGATGTTTCGTCACATAAAGGTCGCAAACAAATGGCTTTCAATGGGGCTCGCAATGGGGCAATTGAAAAACTCCATTAAATCCAGTAATTTGCTACAACTGCACTTTGAAGCTTGCTTTAAGATTCTGCATAACTCCAACTTTCACGCATGCGCATTTTCTTAGTACTCTTGACACTCAGGGCATCCAATATTCCTCACAGCACCACCAATATGCACTATACTATAGATTTATGTGTTGGTATTAACAATTTCCCTAAAAAATTCAATTTGTTAAATGCTACAATAGTAAAGTACATTTTTAACGCCGTGAACGGGTGTTTATTCCCAACCCGGACCTGTTTGCAAGATTACTAGAACTGCACGGGAAACGTTCTGCAAGCAAGGCGATATGGTTTGCGCATCGCGGCACACGTTTGCAGTAACACATCATGTTTTGATTATCCCTGACATAGCCCGCGAGGTCCCTTTTAAGACTGAACCTAACGTAACAGGCATTAATTACAGCTACTGGCATTCAATTGTAACTGGTTGAAATCCTATGCTTGGACGGGGTGGGCCATGATACAATGGGGGATAAAAACACTGACCAAAAAATATATTTCACAAAATAAAAGACGTTTCGGCTCCCACACAGGAGCTTTGTCCACTGGTTGCGCAGTCAGGCAATACTTCAGGAACCACTATCACAAGCGCGCACACTACTGCGTTTCACCCCCCGGAGTAAAGCCACGCGCACCACGAAGCGTTTGATGACCTCTGCCTTTCGAGCTTGGTGCAATCTGGCTCGTGATAGCCATTCCCACTGCACTAACGTTTGTGTAGAATACCACAGCAGATAAAATGACTGAACAGAAACGTCGCTGACTGAAGCAGCGAAAATGAAGTTGGAGACGCGCATTACGCACTTGAGGCGGCCGCCATCTTGCGTTGCCGCAGCGACGCCCAATCAGGAGGGCCGTTCCAGTGCGTGCCAATTGGAGGGCCAATCGCACTTCAGCATCTGTTCTTGGCTTTGTTTGTGCGCCTTTCTTTTTCTGCCATTTGTGCATTTGTGAATGAATGGAGATAAAGAGGACGAGCGCGACTGGAAAGAGGGTCGCTTGGCCGATCTAATGGTACCAGAATGGCCGTGCCCGGCGGTGCCCTTGTCAAAATACAGCTCTCCGAAAACTGCCGTTTTTTTCGCCCTTTTGCGCTGGCAAAAATATTTTTTATGCTACTCTGGGATGGTTTTTGGGGAAAAAACTTTGCAAACGCACAGAACAGAAAAAATAGAAGCCGAATACGTGGTCTTCAAAAGAACAATGTTCTGGTCATTTTTCCCAGGTGAAAGCCGTGTCCCCCTTCAACTGTTACACAATGTAAATGTGCCGCACCGGCCTCTTACTTTACCTGCACAACGTCTGGCGGGCAGCGAGAATGACGACAGGGGCGCTCTTTTGATTTGCCTTCTCGTCATGAATAGTCTGGCTTTAGTAGCTTCGATGCACTCGGCTTAACAACGTGGCGCCATCTGTTATTATAAACTGTTACAGTGTGCAACACTAAATTTTTGCGGCTCGCTATGTCGGGACCGCGACATGACTTTTAGTAGAACATTTCAACCGTTTTCCCTCGCGATACAGTAACGCTTACTGCGCCATCTGTTGAATGTTTTGCGAAGCGGGTTGCCTATTAGCCCATCTGCCAGAAGCGTGCCTAGAGCTTTATGAACGCCCAAACCACTGCTAACAAATGCCTTGGCACCAGTATGTAATGAAAAACGTGCATAACCAGACACAAATATCATCTTACCTAAGAATGCATTGTGGTGGAAGCGTAGCAGCACACAGCACCCTGAATCAAAAGACCCTGCTGGACGCGCACATTTTATTCAACTTCAAAACAACCAAGAAATGGCTTTGAACAAGCACACCGTCCCGGCACGCACTTTGAGGCCGAAACGCAAAATTAACAGGCCATCGACTGCCCCCTGCCTGTCTTAAGGGTAGCACTTGCTTCCTGCAATTAATGGGTGCGGACAAGTCACTTCACTCCAGCACAAGCAGAGAAGGTTTTTGCAAACGCGCACACCCTCCCCATAGCCGGTGCTGGGCTGAATCACCGGTAGCGGTAATGCAAACACAGTAAGCAGCACAGTCAACCCGCAGGAGCATGCCGTCGCTAATCATTGGGAATCGCACGCGACCACAGTACACACATACACAGCTTCGGCTGCCGGCCTGGCTGCAAAACTTCGTTTGGGCAGACAGCGCTACGCGAGGGAGCAACAAGCTTGTTGTATCAGAGGGAAAGTGCTGTCCACAGAAGAGTGGCAGTGTAGAAGGCCAACGCGCTACTTGCCACCACGAAGGAGATAACCTGCAATAACCATTGCAACCGCCACCGGCGCTGCGTCTTGGCAGCTTGCAAATGTTGGCGCGGCTTGAATTACTATACCTGTACATTTATAAATGTTTACGACTTATGAAAGCGAACATGCAAAGACGCCTTTCTTTGAGAGCTTGTGCGCACGCTTCTCGTTCTGCTCTTTGTCTCGTGACTCTTGGCACGTCCACTTAGTCGCTGTTTACGCCATCCCTGCTGGGTGAGTGACAGCTTCATTGTGCGACCACTCTTGAGGCACTGCCCCAGAGACTGGCACGCTCGTTGTCCGGGCTATCTACGTAGGCCAACTTTGGCTTTGCCTACAGTGCCGCTGCACTTGGTACACTGTTTCCCTGCGATTCTACCAGTTCCCCAATCGTCACGGCCCTCATTACCGAATGGCTGTGCACGGCCACACCAAATATCATTGACAGCTCATGCTAGTCGCTTGGAACGACACTGCATTTGCTGTATTCCCGGTCAACCAAGTGTTCTTGCTCACTACCCACTGCTGCTGGTGCTGCACAGGCAATACAGCTCTCTCCAGTTGCCAAACGCCGCCCTGGGGGTGCCCTGGGGGCACACTGGAGGCACACTTCCACTGACCTCATTTGCAGTGTTGTGGGTGCCCACGATGCGCACAAACACCACCGGCTGCCTGGGGAAACGCAGCAGCTGCCAGGACCTGCACATTCCCACGTCAACCTCAACGTCTTGCGCAAAAGAACAGGCGAGGGCAGCGGTTAAACGGGGAGGAAAATTACTGACCAGTAACCAGGTGGGCACACAGAACAAACGCCAGCTCAGATACGGCCCACACATGCTAAAATTACTACCAGGGTGCAGTCGTAATAGCACAATTTAACCTGGCTGAAAAGTCACCCCTCAACCTACACACCGGTCATTGGCACATTATTATTTGCCACCTGGCACAGAGCCGACTAAAACCACGGAGGCACCATCGCCACCGACATTTCTTTTCTGTGCTGCTTCTCTTGCTGCCAGTGAGCTGTGACAACTCCTTCTCGCTCCAGGCACGGTCAGGCACTTGGTGCCAGTTGAGCGCAGCACTTAAAAGACACGTCACACAAGCTGCCCAAACCAACGGCAGCACGCCCGGCCACCGGCAGTTCAGTGTCACCGAAAGGACTTCCCTCTGCTCGTGGTCAGCTGAAGGGTACGCAGCGTCCCGAAGAGCTCGCCAGGTGGACCCCCCCCCCAGCGGAATCGCCTGCCAGGCTGCCTCCATGGCTGCCCGCAGCCCACAGCTCTTTTGCAAACAGATACGGTGGTGGCAACGCAAGCGCACTGGGGCACAAGTTTTTGGACACTGTTAGCCTCAAATGGGTACATAGCATACCAACAGGACTTGCAGCAAATGTTGTTAGTGCTGGCCAAAACATTTTCAAACAAGCCGTCCAAGACCATTTTATTGACAAGAGATACGAAATACTTGGGACATTCCCTGGGGATCCAAAAATATTTCATTGCCGCGGGGATCGACTGTAGTAGTAATCACCCCACAGTGGCAAAAAAAATGCGTGTGTGAAATAAAATGCAATTTTGCACATTTGCTGCCGGATGGTTCCACAATTGAAGAAGACCAAAAAAAGGGGACCGATTGGAGGAATGCTTTTTGATGCATGGGGCCTGTGAGGAGTTTTGCAAGCTTTACACTGAGTAAGCCTGCTCTCAACTAGCACTGCCACCTGCACTGCACCAGGACTGCGATGCCCACTAAGGACTCTCTCCTGCACCTGCTGTGGGTGGTGGAGACGCAAGCATGGGGAACGTTTGTCGAGGCACCCGATGAAAGCAAGTGAAAAATTGTGGTCCCCTTCCCCGCACCCACCTGCAGAGCTCGTTGCGCTTGTCGGCCACCATGTTCCAGTTCTGCTGGTCCACAGACACCTCCACGTAGTAGCTGTACTGCCGGGAGTCGCAGTCCCACAGCAGGAGCCTGCACAGCACACGCACTGTGACCACCCGCTTGTTCTGGGCGTGCAGAGTTTCCCCACCTGCAGGCTCCAGCGACAATCCCCATGCGTAAATCGTGTCACACAGCCGTGCCAAGCTCATCTTTACCTCACTCTCTTACCCACGTGAAAAGCAGTGATTTGGGGCAGTCTAGCAAACAATTTTTTCCCAATAAGCAACATACAAGTGTATGGTATCAAACTTGCAGAAGAGTAAATTTTCTTTGCAGTGGTGATTGTTTCAGACAAATTTTCATTTGAAAGAAAGAAAAAGAAAACCTGTACAGAAATGTTTTGGGATGAACACAAACATTGGTGCTGCTCCACAGAGAAAAAATACCCAAAAAATTAAAGATATACATTTTGTACATATACTACCAGTGCAAAACTCCTGCAAATATCAAAAGCCTAACTGTAAAATACTTCCAAAAAGGAAAAAAAAAAAGTTAGCGCTAGTGGGTTTCGTGCCACTGTGCAAAGCAGTTCATCGAAACATAGGTTGGCCACACATGCTCCGCTCTGTTTTGTTCGTAGCACAATTCACGGCTTTGATACTTTCGCATTTTCTGGGGCTCGCATTGAGCAGGGGTGCCAGGTTTTGGGCCGGTTTGGCGCACTGTTGCTTTCAGCGATCAAAGCCGGTGCCCACAAGTTGCGGGCAGCAAGGTGTGGAGAGGGGACACTGGCAAGTCGGGTCTTGAGCATATTTAGAGCCTTTTTTGTGCTTTAATATGCTGAGCATAGATATACAGTCAGTTTTCACTTGCGTGGTCTGTCAGTGTAGTGCAACATGTTGTGCCATTCTTTTTCAGGCAATTTTCTCATTATCTACCTACGACACACTCAAATGCTTTTTATCTCTTTGTGCTCTAGAAGGACCAGGAAGTGCAACTATGCCACAGCAGTAATTTTAGCCTTGTTTCTGCAAACAGTGTAAGCATATAAACTGTCAGGTTTATCAATTACCAATATATATGTAAAACGAACAGCATAAAATCTAGCGCTACCAAAAAAAACTTGCATATTTTTGTGGTTTTACAGCACCGGTCAGCCTTCAAATGCAGCAAGAATCATGCGAATATGACCAGTACATTCCAAGATATTGCACCCAACAGCTGACCTCCTGGGAGAAACAAGGCACAAAGTTTGGAAATGTAGGTGGGAATGGCTCATTTAGGCAACTTCAAAGGGTGATAGCTTTGTAAATAGTACTTATACTGCAGCTATAATATTTTGCACATGCATTCTTTGTGATCTGCAGACCGCAAATAAACTGATTACAGAAAATTGAATTTTTGGCACGTTTTCGGCCCTCCAGACAAGTGCAGGTCCCTTAGGGTGGCTGGGCATAGCGGCTAAGGTCAATAAAAGTGTTGGACACTGTTCAGCAGTGGCAGTAGTTTTGTGTTAAATTTTGCTCGCACTAGTACTACAGTCCAGCCCACTTACAACAACAACACTGAAACGAGGCCTCTATCGGGTTGCAATTCGGTTGAGCGAAGAAAACGTCACCTTCTCGGAACGGGGCGACTCTTGTCCAGCCTTTCACAAACGGGACACCTGAACTGCACTAAGCAGACACCCATGCAACAAAGCACCCAACACGACATGCAGAAAAGACCAGCTTCTTCCCATGCCTTCACATCCTGTCCTTGACTTCACTTCTCTGGTTTCACATTTCTGCAGGTGCATTTTCCCCTTTTTCACCTCAGCAAGTCTCCCACAGGCAAAAGACGACCGGTGTCCACGTGAGCTGACACTGTCAGGCTAAACGATCATCACTGGTCATGAGGAAAGCGAACGACCACTGCAACTGGAGAGCGGTTTATTTGACCACATGACACAGGGCAAAGTGAACAGCTGTTGTCCCTGCTATTGCCACAAGTGGGTGTGATTGCAGTATTTGTGTATACCTATGTAAAGCACTGCACTATGCTCCTGTCTGCATCCCGTGTTGCGTCTCTTGCTGTGGCCAAGAACCCACCACCTGACCAGTCGTCTTAGCTTTCAAGGGGAAGAAGAAGCGAACATTCTGCGACTACCAACTGGCACACAAATGTACTGAACTTTTCAGAGTTGTCGACTAATACCCAAGCATCCTTAGCTGCTTCTGCATTTCACCAACCGTACCCTTCCCTGGTGGCATTCGGAGGCAGACAGGGCCTCTACTGGACTGACCGTTCCAGAAGGCTGCTTCAGGCAAAGAGTTGCGATTTCAAAAGTTAGCTTCCATTTTTTCCACTCCCATACGTGCTTTCTTTTCAGTTAGTCATGTGAGGGTGCCTGGCTAGAGGCGCATTAGTTTGTCTCCCCATTTTTATTCTTCCCTATTTGTGCTTTCACTCACAATGTAATGCTTTCGAATGGCTACCATCTGTCTTCCAGATGTTCCACTGCTGAAGATGAGGGCGACATTTGCTGCGTGTTCCTGCTTGCCCTCTCTGTGCAAGCTCGCGCTCTGCAGTGCTTCGCGATAGGGAATGCAGTGTCTCCCAAGCAGCCGCTTCTTTCGCACAGACAAGAGGGGGGAGAACGGAAAGAGCCTCCCAGTGCATCAGCCGTTATCCGCTGTCGAAGGAACACCAACAGCATTCTTCACCGGTACGCTCAAGGGGTGCGATCAAACAGAAGCAGAGGCACCACTCATGTCGCCTGGCAGTGGCTTAGGACTCACCACTGCGTTGTCCGTTTCCCCTAATGTCTCCCTTATCTGTCAGCAGTTTGCTGGAAAATTGCCGGCGTTGTTGTCTAGAGATGGAGCAGCATTGTTAATGAGCTAAACTTGTGCTTGTCCTGGCGGCCCCTTCGGGCAAAGCCACTTTGCGAGAAATGAGTGGCAGAGAATGGCAAAGGGAAATTTGGCACATTACATGGAAATCGACATAAGGCAAAGCTTTCAGCGATATTTACACCATCACTAATGTCAGCGTCCTGAGCTGCACATCAAAGTTAGAGCAAAACCATTTGATATATTTGCACGGGTGTCATGGCGAAAGTGACTTTAGACGAGAGTGCCTTTTGTTACGCTCGTCGCTTTTCGCCGTAGCTCTCACAAGGCGCATCCAAGCCTCACTGCCGGCAGGTGTTGTTGCCTCGACTCACATCTTTCAGAAAGCATACATTGGCGGTCTGTGCCATGTTTTACTGTTGGCGAAGATGTTCCCGCTCTGCGTGACAACTTTTCAGCAATTCATGGGGTTGTTCTGGAGCAATTTGGTGGGACATGTTCACGTGCTCTTTGGACGCATCAGCTGGTGGTTTTGTGAGAAGCCCCAGTGGCACGAGCAGCGCCTCGAGGGCGGAGGGGACCCACCGCATGGAGTCGACGCGGTAGGGCTGGGCGAGCTGCACGACGATGGCGCCGTTGCCCAGCTGGTGGCAGGTGTAGCCCGAGTCCCAGTCGTACTTGCTGGTGTCGCCGTTGATCAGGGCGTTGCGGCTGCGGCTCACCCCCTCCACCACGTACGCCGACCGCGCCACCGTGGCCACGTTCACCCGCGGCACCACCAGGCCCTCCTCCAGCTCGGGGAAGGCCTCCTCCCCCTCCGCCCCCTCCTCCCCTCCCCCCACGTGCCGGCACTCGAGGGACACCGCGTGGAACACCCGGTTCACCGTGTTGTGCGTGCCCTGCGCCAAGGGGTTGGTAAGAGGGCTTCCAACGGTCCGGCAACACACAAGCGAAGGAAGGCCAAACTAAAGGCCGATGCTGCACCTGGCCCATGAGGCGCACCACAGTGGAGGGCGGCTCCTCCGGATCAGTTTCGACCACCTGCCGGGGATCTCTGACGAGTGCACGGATGAGGGAATATGCTGGCTGTCCCCAATTCAAATGCAATCTCTCACCTGGCTACACCCCCGCCGCACACTGCATCTGCGAAACAGTGCCATTTCATTGCTGAGAACGACATCACTGGCCGAAATCCAGGCAGAGGAAAAAAAAGTGTGGCTGTGCACAGGATCGTGGCCCACACTGAAGAAGTTCTGAAGGTCGGTCTAGCTATTTCGTGGTGTTGTTACCCTGTGTGTACATTCCATGCTTGCAGCTACCCCTCGGCGTTTCAAGCACACTGGTTACAGGCCACGGGAAACAGGCTCTCTGCACAGCAGCCCTCAAGAGGGGGAGAGCGGTAGCTCAGTGGCACGGGCCCAGTTGCGGGATTGATTCCCCGCTGTGGCTTTTCTGATGGAGGCGAAGAAGCGAAAACGCGCGTGGGGATGTGAATGGCCGTCACAGATCCTCCCCAGGTGGCCGAAAGGAATGCCGAGCCCTCCGCTACGACGCGTCACGTGGCGCAGGTGCGCACTGCTCAGGGGAGGCGGGGGCACGCACCACGATGTGGATGTACTGGATGACGCGTGCGGGGAAGTAGAGGCGCTGCCAGGAGCGGCAGAGGAAGCGCGAGTGGTCGACGACGCGCAGCCAGTCGCGCTGGTCGACGGAGACCTCGACGTAGTAGGAGTAGGCGCGGCTGTCGCGGTCCCACAGCAGCAGCCGCAGGTGGTTGGCGATGCAGGGGGCCCCCAGGCGCACCACGATGCCCGCGGCCCCCTCGTCGATTGGGTGCCGGGTGAAGCCACGCTCCATGTCGTAGCCCTGCGCATCCCCGTCCAGCAGGGCCGCCCGCATCTCGCCCTGCAGCACCTGGGCCCCGTGCAGCTGCGTGGCCACGTTCTCGCCCGGCACTGGACGGGGGGAGGGCGAGGGGAGGGTCGCCGCACTTCGAAACAGAGCAAGAGGGGACCTGAGCGTTCAACGAGGGCACACAGGCAGGCAGGTCACGGGAGCCAGGCAACCACACTGCCGACAGCTGCTGTTGTTGGCAGTTGCGCCATTGGCCATGTGACCAGGACGCATAGTATTTCCAAACGCTCCGCTGCACAGCGCACCAGGTGACAAGTGTTTTCGCACCACACAGAGCATTAATTAAACAAGGTCATACGCTGCACCCCAAACCTAAACTACGCGAAGAATTGAGTTCTTCCGTAATAAAAAAAAAAAAGGATTGAATTTGAAAAAAAAATTACAATAAAAGAATTAAACCTGACCCGCTGAGACTCAAACTCAGGCCATCAGTGCACGTAGCCAGAACTCTACCTCAAAGCCCAAACAGCAGGATCGTTTCAGCAGCAGCTCAGTAGAATAGCACGTGCAGCGGCATCACACGTCACGTGGGGAGCTGTGCAGTGAAGCGTTTGGAAACACGCGACCAGGACACTAGGCACATGCGTGGCTTGCGAGAATGGCAACAGCTTCTCCTGTTTGGTGCACTTCGTGTTGGCTCTTTTTTAGGCATTTTTTTTCCTTTTCCACCTTAGACACAGTGGCTTACTTGTGTTACCTTCACTAAACCCAATCCAGATTGGGTTTTCATCAGCACCTGTTCCTCTCAGCTTTGTGGTCACTTTCACGCTTTGTTCAATCGTGCAACCTTACAAACACACCAGTGAGATTTTCTATGCGCACTTGCATTCCGCCTCAGGTTCCATTTGCGCTAAACAATGCCAGCACGAATGAAGCTTGCCCTCCACGGCCTCCTGTTCACAGTCCCCCCCACTGAGGCAAGGATGCCAAGCTTGAAAAGATAACGACAACAGAAGACCTGCCAGTGCATACAGAAAACCTGAAGGGGAGCCACAACGAGGCAGTGAAGATTGCAGCATCTGCAGAATGACTCCGCACAATTTCAGGCCCTCCCCCGACACCCCAAAGCTTGTACGGCGCTGGCTGACATGTCGACAGTGGCAATCACGGCAGTGCATGGCCTTTGCAATAACGGGAACGCCGCTTCACGGCCAGTGGTGGTAGCACTACATTCAGAGACTGCTTCCGCAGTAAGGTGGTGCATTTGGACAAAGAGACACCTCTGCCACAAATTGACTGCCCATAACTTCTTAACTGATTGATTGATTAACCCTTTCTGTCGCCGAATTTCAGGGGAACACTAGTTCACGTGCCTAGCTGCTTGCTCAGATGACACAATCATGCCCACAGCGTTGCCATACCTACATGACACCCTTGTTCCATGCTTTACAAAGCAAAAGTGACGAGAACTGCCTTTCCGCAGTCACAGATACTAATGCGATAATTCCAGAGCTGTTCTCACCAACGAGACTGGGCCAACACGTATCCCTCCGGCTTCCTTGGTGCACATTATAATGAAGCCACAATTTGCTCATTATGCCCAACATTTCATTATAACCATAGTGAGCATTTACTGCAAATACTGTGCACTGTACCTGCCCAGAACGAGTAGCGGGCGAAATTCGATCTTCCCACGTGGTGGTACACGACAAATAACTGCATTGAGATAAAAAGGAAAAGCCACGCTCCAACTTTTAACGCAGTTCAAAATGCATAACTCTTATTTCAAACTGCCCCTGCTGCAATGAAGTTTGAAGTTGGACCTTGATGCATCTTTCCGATGTGAACGACGGCTCACTCAGCTTCGTGCCCGATGCGACGGCTTTTATCACAACCGCCTTCTGGTCTAGCGTTACTGTCTTTGCTTTCGCTTCTTGCCTGGCGCGTTCATGACGCGTGCAGTACGAAGAGAGACACTCCACGAAAGAGGCATGCACACAACTTCAGCAATGCAGCTCCTCCCGTGGCGCGTGTCAGCGAGTGACCAGTCCAGTTGCAGGCGAGCGCGTTGGGGCCGCACGTGCCGCATGCATTGGCTGCACGCTGCGCACAGCGGACGCGTGGCACACCACCCAGCTTTGCCCGCGTTGCTGGAGGATGCCTGGCGGGAGTTCTGAACTGCTAAATACAGCTGTTGCCTCGCACACCGTCTGAAACCTACATTGCACACTGCCACGAAATTGTCTCAAAATTTTATTCTTGAACAAATTTGCTCCTTATATCTCGCAGCAGGCAGATTTTATTTTGTTAAAACGAGGTTTTAAATACATTGGTTTTTGTGGGGACTTTCAAGGGGAATCACCATTTGCTCGTCATACCCATTATTTCGTTACAACAAGGTTTAACTGTACCATAGCAGAGCTAGTTTGCCGTTGAAAATGTTGTGTGCACAGTACGTTTTAGACAGCTGGAATTGTACTGCTGGTACAGCTCCTCACAGTTGAGCGTCTTTAAAGTATTACTTGGGTACTTCCTGCTCCCCTCTGTCCCTGAGGGTACATGTACACAATAAGGACACCGAGCGTCTCCCCACCACCTGGTTTCTGGGAAGGTGCCGCTGACAGCAGCCCAGGAGGCCGCACAGGGCCGAGGGTGGTCAAGTGCACCCGCACTCCTCACTGGAGGGCAGCTGACCGAGGGGACAACTGCCACATCTGCTTGTTCCCAGGATCTGGCGACCAGAAGTGCTGGACAACAGGCAGCAGATGCCCCCGTGCAGGAGGAACAGCTGCCTCCTCCTTTCTCCCGAGTTGCACACAGGGGCAGCCACGGACAACCACCAGGGCTTGGTTTAAACTGCCCTCCCCTCCCACTTTTCTTTCCTGGCCCGTCAAGTCAGATCTGCTCCAGAAGCCGAGCACATGCTCATTCCTTGGCCGGGACAGCGCACACTACCTGCCACTGGCAACGAACAGAAAAAAAATGTACAGCCCTTCCGCTACGGTGAACATGGAAGGCTGGTGAAGCTGCACGGGGGATGTCCACGGCTGGTGACTGAATAAATCCCCTTAGAACAAATTGCACATTATTTCTCGAATCTCAGTTCTGACGCAACAAGAGTTTGGGCCATTTTGTGTAAGCACAGACAGCGGTGCATTGACGGCAGTTCTGCTGTAACGCTGACAACTTCACAACTGAGCCAAGTAAATGACGCTCGGCGGAACGAGAGAGCCACCCCAGTGTCAGCATCATTTTTCCCCTCGGATACCTCCGCTGGGCTGAGAGCTAGCGAGCACTCCGCACGAGCCCCCGAGGAGCGAGCGCAAGCGATTCCCCCTCTGCCCCCCACGAAGGAAGGTAGGGAGGACTGACGCAGGCAGCCCCGGTAGGGCCGGTCGGCGTCCCGGGTCTCGGTGCGCAGCTTGATGGCGTCCAGCAGGGCGTTGGGGCACACCAGGCCGGTGGGGCGCACCACGTTCAGCAGCTCGGGCACCGTCAGCAGGGGCAGCCGCACCTGCACGCCACGCCACTGCCCTCCTCAGCAGGGCCCTCGAGTCTGCAGTTTACCTCCCACGTTCCGTATTGCGTCCCCTCATCGTGCTATCGGCCTCCTTCCCCTTCTTCTGGACCCATCTCTTGGCATCCACTCGGTTACCCCAATTGTCCGCTCATCTCACCACGAGGCCAGCCCACCTCTTTTTCTTCATTTGGACTATGATATCATCTGCTCTGTCTGGCCTCGAACAGATGGAAATGCACGGCAGCTTGCGGTGTGGGCGAGAAAAAGTTAAAGTGTAGTTACTCTTGCCGTATGGCGTCACGCTACGCAAGCAAAACCTGAAGTGGCTGCTACATTTGCCGTGGGACGGCACCAGTGGCTCCGTTTACCACCATCATCATCATCATGGATTCTGTTTTTAGGCGATTCTACACATTTTCACAGCTGCTGGCTCCTTACAGTAGTGCTAGCATTTGCAGAATTAGTGCATTTCTCCGGATGATTTTTCCAGTGAACGTGCAAAAAACAACAACTGATCAGCTTAGCGATTTTGTTACGTCTAGGTGAATTCCTGCAACACCTTGGATACATGGAGGTAGCAAACACATGGGCTTCAACGGGGGTGGCAACGGGGAATTGAACATGTCACCAAATCCAGTAATCATTTCACAGAGGTTTGCTACATCCACGTTTGTGTCCATGTGCGTGCACCCACAAACAATGCGCACATGGTACGGCAATTGGAGATACACCGATTTTGGTGTACTCCACAGTGCCCAACTATGATCCCAGGGCGACGGTCACACGACAGGATGCGACGAGGCAGTGCAGCCATTGTGACCAGCAGGAAACCACGTGATCGAGTGGCCCTCCCTTGGCCAAGAAACTGTACATGCATGCTCCTCCACCCGCAATGCTGGCCTAGTGAGTGCTTCAGGCCACACGACACCAGTGGCTGCCCGCCCTCGCCCTCCCACAGCTCAACCTCGGATGCTGCTGCTGTTTGGGGCGCAGTTGCTTCCGAATAATCCGCATCGGCCCACCCTGGGCCCGGCTACAAATACAGCGCACTGCTGGAAACCACTCTCTCTAACGCGATACGACCACATCCCTCACGCATAACCTGGTCTGTACGCTACTTTGGTCTGTCTTTGACGCTAGAGTGCTTCCAGGGGACCCCTGAGGACCCTCGACTGTGCCCAGAGCGCCTTCCTGCAGCAGCGCTCACCCTCTTGAGAATGGGCTTGGGGTCGACGGCCGGGTTGTGGCTGGCCCAGGTGCAGACGGCCCGGAAGATGTCCACCTCGGGGGCGAAGAACGAGTCCCGCCCAATCATCTCCTCCAGCACACACTGCAGCAGCAGAGAGGGGGAGGGGGTGAGGGAACGTTGGCACTGCCATGCTGTGCCCAGTCCCCTCTCTGGCCTTCCTGCACTGAAGGTTGCTTTCCCACTGCAGTGCAAAGGGGAGGCAGTGAAACCACATGGGACTCTGCAGCATCCCCTCGGTTGCAGTGCCATTGAAACAGCCACCACGCCCTGGGTCATGGCTGGTCTAAGTGGAAAAATGTTTGCGCAAAAACTCTGCACCAGAAAATGCAACCATACACACCGTGAAAAACCCGTAACAGTGCGAACGAAACAGGACCGAGGAAAGAAACACATAGAACACAAACGGCACTGATTTACGGAACGTGTTTCTTTCCTCGGTCCTGTTTCGTTTCGCACTGTTACGGGTTTTTCATGAACATGAACCAACTAACTCGCACCAGAGTCCTGTTAATACACACCAAAACGAGGATACATAAGTGTGCCTCTGAATAATGTAACCTTAAAGGGGTCACAGGGACAAAATGAAACTGTGGTTAACCTCAAAGAACCACTCCGGCCGCTTAAAAGACAATTTTTTAACAAGAAAAAAACCAAAAACACGAGAATAATGGAAAAACTAAAATTTTGCACTTCAGTGGTGGGCATAAGTGATGCAGTGTCGGCCAGCATTGAGAACGTAGACGCACATTAACATTCAAACGACACCATCAGTCAGAACTGGACGCCCCACTGCAACCAGCCAGTGGCGCTTCTTGGTGGGTGGGCACCCACTCTACAGACAACGCTCTGCGATGTCACAGAAATCCCCACTAAGTGTCGGGGGAGTCAGCAGCGCTTCGTGTGCTTTGTTTATTACCTCAGTGATTGGTCTGAAGTTTGTCGATGAAACTTGGCACAGCTTTTACCGGTAGAGAAGCACTTTTTTTACTGAACTCAGCTTGCTATTTTGTCTTCATGAACAAGAAGCGAGAGATTTAAATGCAAAATTTAAATTACCAAGCACAGAATTTTGGTGGAAGTTTCAGAAGCTTCAAGAATATCCTCATACCTCAAAAGGAAAAAAAAAATTCAAACGCACCATCTAACGATGATTATTGAAATGCGAAGCTTTCTTGTGTGCCATTCAAATGGTGCCAAACTCAAAGCAACAATGAATGCATTAGGCTGAATGAAGACACGTATCAAAGAGACTGCCTTTACTGAAACGACAAGTTTTCACCCCTTCCACGTCCCCACTTGCATCGAAGACTTTGCACTTCCACAGCATGGCCGTGGTAGACGGGTAGGGATTCTGCCATTCTGACGCAACTCGGCTTGCTTGCAAACACCAGATCAATGCAGGAACGGTTCTGCAACGTTGGTTTCAGTAGCGTCTGCGCCTTGACTGAATGCAAGGAGCTCGCGATCCACTTTCCACTTGGTTTCCAAACGTCATACGTTAAGGTCGCCACAGTTGAGTATCCGCATCTTGCCCCGGCTAAAATCCACACTGCTTTGACCGTGCTGGAACAGCACCATTGGGTGGACGCTGGCTTCACAATGCGAGGCGGAGCCCAGGTTTGGTTCCGGCCACGGGAAGTGCTCTTTTCTCGAGGCAATTGTGAAAAATTGGCTCGGCTGTAGTGCATTGTGCAGCACGCCTGACGCCAACATGGGGGCATGGAAGGCTTCGCATTGAAATTTAGAACACTTGTGGAAAACATGGGGAAACAAACAGTGCAGCAGAAGTTCGCTGTAGCTCGTACGGTTTCCCAGCCGCAAATAATCTGTGCTACAGGGCAGGGCCATTGGTGTCTCCTGGAAAGTGCCCTAAGAAACGCCTCCTTAACCATTGGGAACACACTTGCAGAAAAACACGACAGCAATTGCCTCATCAGTCGGGCCACGTGAGGCCGTCAGAAAATGCCGAAAGGTGTCGAGATGCGCATTTTTTAGATGGTGGCAATTTTGTTTGGTTGACCAAAGAGTGACGGCTGTGTCCTTCTGAGGACAGTAGTGCACATAATGAGGCTCCAGTGTCTGGCTGTTGGAACACTTCCTTTTGGTGGGAATGGTGATGCAATTTAAAACAACAAGAAGGAAAAGCTTTGGCTGACGGCGAAGTTGTCTCCTTGTGTGAAATGAATTTCAGATTACTAAAACGTCTGAGGTGCTGCTCATTAAACAATCTGAAAACGCACGCATTCCCACCCAAGTGCAGCACCTCCTCGAAGGGCTGCATCCCCTTGCTGCTGGAAGCTTGCTGGTCCGCTTGTGCCTTTCAAAATGGTTCCATCCACGGAGTGTGATCAAGAGGAGCGCTGGCCCAGAAAAAGTCATTTTCAAGCGACGATAATGTCCCCTTTCACTTTGCTCTCTTCCCCTCTCGTGCCTTTGTACGTTGCTCTCCCCTTGCTCGCTCTCCGCAGCGGCTTGTTTCCCTTGGCCGCGACATCTGTCTCCTAACATGTCAAACTGTGCGCGCGTCTGAGACGTGCACGGAATCGAAATCACGGTGCGCGGCCGCAATGACTGGCGGGGTAATCGCACACTGCCACATGTGTGACGACTGCTTATTCTCTAACAGGGAACGTTCAGTCTGGAATAATCAAGACCTCGATGTAACGAACTTCAATGTAACGAAACCCTCGATGTAACGAACCACGGAATTTTTTTGTAACTTCAAGTGCATGCACACCATGTATTTTCACCCTCTGTGTAACGAAGCCCCGTTTGCCGGAATTTCAATGTAACGAAGTTTCATGGAGAACTAGGCACGAAATTTAAGTTCTACAGGTAGATTTTGGGAGACGCAAGCGCCGCAATGGGGTCTCAATAAAACGCGAACGGTGACACGGGCCGCTTAATGCCGCGGATGTAGCGAGTCACGAAGTCTGTGAGTGAGCCCCTTGCCTACAAACTGCATGGTGTGCATACACAGCTGGCGCACTCTTTCTGTTTCTGTCGGAGCTTTATCGTCTACGCGGGCATCGGTGTAACCGGCATGAAGCGTTTTCTCCCCGCAAAAAAGCGCCCCGCAAGTCACAGGCGCACTGACGCAGCCGCAGAGACCACCTGCTCGATGTGGGTAGCTCTAGCGACCGCTTCTAACCACTCGCTGAAACGCAACTTGACGGGCAAACGAGAGGGGCACGCGAGAAAAAAAGCGGATAACGAGGGCGAAATTTTCACTGTAAAACGTCTTACACGGCGCTTAGGAAAGCGCCCATCAAATATCCTCCGCGGTGGTAAGCCTAATCGCCTCCGGCAGGGCTGCCGCCGCCGCCGCGTTGCGCTTCGAATTCGCTCATGCTTGTTGGGTTTCATCAGTCCAGCAAGCATTTGTGAATCTTTGCGAGTAGAGCCACTAAATAAGCTAGGCTATTTGAAAGCCTTGTGCGCACGCTTTTTTTTTTCCACACCCACGTCCGCGATTGACAGAAAGTGACTCGTGCTGTGCGCGGCAGTGGGAGGAGCCTGACCACTTTCGCCAATGGGGAGGCGCGCACCCTATGGCGGGAGCTTCGAAGTGCTCGGGGATGCTGGCTGGCACAGCTAGAGACGATTAGGTTTACCGCCGCGGAGGATATTTGATGGGCACTGTTACATATTTAAAGCGACGGGGACGAGAAGAGGACGACGAACCTGACATGAACTGCGGGTATGGGGCAACGAGGTGGCGCGTGCCATCATCATTAGGTTTTTTAGGAATAATTCTGGCCGCTGGCACAATAAAGTGGTCCTCCCTCTACGTCGCCCGCTCCTCGGTTTTCAACAGGCACTTTCGTAAGCGGCGCGTATGACCTTTTACAGTGAAAATTTCGCCCACGTTATCCGTTTTTTTTCTTGCATGCCCCTCTCGTTTGCCCCCTCGAGTTGCATTTCAGCGAGCGGTTATAAGCGGTCGCTGGAGCTACCCGCATCGCGCGGGTGGTCTCCGCGGCTGCGTCAGCGCGCCTGCGACTTGCGGGGGTGTGTTTTTGCGGAGAGAAAACGCTCCATGCGGTTCACGCTGATGCCCGCGTAGACGATCAAGCTCCGATAGAAACAGAAACAGTGCGGCAGCCGTGTATGCATGCCACGTTTTCTTTTGCAGGGAACGCTTCACGGGATGAACCCATTATAATCGCGAATTTCAATGTAACGAAATTTCAATGTAACGTCATAACTTACGAATTTTACTGACTTCGTTACATTGAGGTTTAACTGCATCGATATAACCCAGGAGATCAAAGATGAAATCGTACGACGACGATTTCCGAAGAACCACACAAGAAATGAGCCAGAGTAAGATCGCACACTGCAGCATACAGTCTAGCCTGATTTGGCTTACAGTAAAGCGGTACAGCGCAAAAATCGCTCTTTCTTGGTCGCCAGCTACCCTGCCGCGCGCTTAACGACACACACGCAACGTTTATGTCCGCAGTCGACATAGGCATGCGGCAATGATGCATGCAGTTCCACCACACAAGAAATTTACGGCTGCCGCCTGGCCATGAATATGGAAACACGCTGTCAGCATCATTACGCGAGCAAAGAATTTCGAATGCTATCTTTGCTTCAACCCACTTTGTAACTTACGGCCCGATGTTCATTGTCACCGTGCGGTCGTGTAATCTTGTCGATGCCGCCAGCACACACCGCCAGATGCATTGCTGAGCAACGTGTTCTGATGATCTGATTGGTGAAAATAAATTTGTTCTAGAATAAAGAGCGAAGCCGGATAATGACCTATATTGCGTCATAAGAAGTGCTTGCGTGTTTTCGAAACTTACATTTAAATTAAATTAAATTAAATTTGTAACATGTGCTGAATCTACACCTGTCTTATTGTCTTATCTTATTAATGGCGCCATCGACGGAAGTCGGCCCCCTGCATGCCGTACCTACGTGTCGCAATTAACAGCTGCACAACCAGTTGAGGGGTTGCAAGTACTCAGAAATTAGAGAGGGAGGGGGAGAAGGCAAGCGGTGTGTCGAAAAAGCGTGGAACATATTGGTACTAAGTGGAGTTGTGATACGGAAACATTTCTCGAAGCGTCCTCCGCGCGCCCCTGGCGTGGTTGTTTGGGCACTACTCACAACTAGCCTGAATTAATGAAAGAAGCAGCTGTTCATGCAATTCAAATCGTTAAGTTGATTTGAAACTCACTGTTGCCTTCAAAAGCACCTAGCCCCAATCATCATTTCTCAGGCAACACTCCTCGTTTTACGTGCGCTCTGCACCAAGAAGCAAGCTGCTTTCGACTGTGTGGATGTAGTTCTCTGGAGCGCCGTGCGCTATACAGTAGCGTGGTATGCAGTACTAGCAGTACGCGTAATGCAATGCGTGCTGTCGTGTGCAGTTCCAAAGGAGAAGAAAAAAAGCTTGGGGCTACACCCCCGCGTGATACGAGCAGAGACACTGAAAAAAGTCGGCATGTGAGCTCACTGGTTAGCATTCATTTCGATTTTGAGCCAGCAAGTTTAGTTCAAAAGTGGCGAGAAGGTGGAGGGCACTTTTATAATCGCTATTTTGTTAGAACTAGTTGGTTTCTGTAATACACATAGCACACAACAGAATTCCCATTCGCCAATTTACGGAACATAGTGCCATTTGTGGCCCGAAGTGCGGAAAAGGAAGCGTTTCTCTAGTGGCCAGATGTCTGAATGTGGTCGCTACATTTCATATTCCTGTTCTGCAAACAAATCCTTAACGTATCTTCGCCGTACGACAACTTAATTCCGTCGAGTACCGGTTACCCAGGAGGTGCTGTCGAACCAGTTAATCAGGCCCGCAACGGACACGAAGCTGCTGTGCCAAACGAACCGCCTCTGAAGCAGACGACAAATTCAGCCGGAAGGCGCCTCGCCATCACGCCCCGCGAAATGAGCAGTGCCAGAGCACGGGGATTGCTCCGCCATTCGTAGCGCCATCTACATTGTGCTCCGCGAGTGAGGGACATTAAGGGCCCATCAGCACTCCTGTTTATCTTGTTCTGTGGTTCCAACTGTTTCCTGCCCATTGGGAGAGTTGACGACAACGGCGGATTCCGCCGCCTGCCTGTCTGCTCCCTTGGCTGCCCCCTCCTCTCATCTGTGCTGTGCTGGCATGGCTGCTGCCAGCACACTGCCACTGCCGAGCCAAAGCACGCGCCACGGAACCCCTTGCGCTACGGAATGCTTCAGAGACATGTGGTCTAGGAACTGTTCTGATTGCAGGCGCCAATGCCAACACTGATGCTGACTTTTTATGGGCCACTTAAAGCTTTCACGTTAAGGGCCAACTCCACTCAAAATTTCAATCTCCTAAAAACGTTATTTCAGTATCGTCTGCCTAAAAACACTGCCAGATATGAAAGTTAAAATGCGCATATCGCCGGTGCAAACCACCACAAAAAAATGGGCGATTTCGAAACCGAAATTGCGAAGAGTGCGGCCATCATGGCCAGGCTGAAGTGACCTTCCAGCCAGCCCAGAGGGCGAGCGAGTGGCTGCCTGTGGCCGGAACAAGCCTGCACACAACACTTCACCCCCACCGCAGCCCTAGAAGAATTGCGCCCAGCAGAGATCGATCCTCGGTGGTGGCAGAAGAAGGCAGGGCCAGCGCAATGGCCCTTCCGTTTCATGGCTGTTTGTGCGATCCACCAGCAGGTGCAGCGTCGCCTGTGGCGGAGCTACGTTAAGCGTCCCCAGCTGATTGGCAAGCAACGCATCCCCCGGCCCCCGAGAGCGTACGGGGGAGAGGGAGAGGAAGGCGTCGCTGAGCAGGACGGCGGGCGCGTGCCGGTCGGCGAAGCGGCGGCAGGCCCGGGCCAGGGGTGCCAGCTGGTAGAGGCAGGCGCGGTCGTAGATGCGGCACACGTTGCGCACGCCCAGCACCCGCTCCAGGTAGCCCGACACCCCGCACTCCAGCTCCGAGAAGCCGTACTGGTGCGACAGCTCCAGCACCTCCAGCACCACGCACTCCTGCCGGCGGGAGACAGCGCCGTCCGCTTAGCAGCACTCCTCCTTTACTGTAGGTTCCTACGGCACCCACGCGGACACACTGTGGCAGGAACGTACTAGCGCATTTGCCCGATTCTAACGCGCACCCTTTCCCACTAAGGAGCCTTGAAAACCAAAATCAGCTTTCAGTGTTGCTTGCTCTAGTTTTAATGCCAGCAGGAGCTCAATAAGCAATGTTATGTTGCAGAAGGGATTTCGCTGCCACAGATGAACGTCTTTAGTGTGCATGGTAGAACCGGCTTGAAATTATACATTCAAATCATGCAAATGCAGTAGTCTTCAAATAGCATTTGCGACGCAAATGTGTCAATGAAGAACAAATAGCAATGCAGAAGTCGAGGGTTTGACAGAAACCTGTCTGGAAAAGACAAAACATGTTGCAATAAAAACGACACACACCAATTGAAGGAAACTGCTGAAAAAACAAAAAATTTGGAGAGTTTTGTAAGCCGCCGTGAACAATGCTTGCGTAGTGAAGCCTCTCCTGGTTGTTTGCTTTCAAAGGTTCAGCAGTTTGTTTTTTGTCAATGTCAAATAGCAGTAAAACTGGTATTTGAGCAATACAAAAATACATAAAACAGGAGTATGGAAGGAAAAAAATTACATATCAATAGCAGCAGCAAAATTTTTTATATGAAACACTTTGTTTGGAAGTTTATTGCAGTCATTGATAGAGTTAGGAAAAAAAGGTTCCTTCAACACATTAATCCAACTTTGATATCCTCTGATCTTTTGTGTATTCTCTTTGTGAGCTGATATCTGGTGGAGCTGTTTTCAGTACGGGTGGGCAAATATTCGGTGTTGTCTAATATTCGAACGAATTAATCTCTATTCGTTATTTTCTTTGAGTTGAATTCAGGTATTCAATATTTTCGAACTATTCGGCACCTCGAACGGGCAGCCAAAAGCCAAACTAGTGGTCAAGACTTCCGAGGTGCCATCCCAGCTAGGCTTGTCGTAAGACCTGCCAACGCGGACATTTCTAGCACCAGTGCCAAGTGGCCGCCTGGCCCAGAGGTTCCCCAAGCTCGCAGCCACCATTGCACTTTCTGTTCAAGGGCGGCACTGAAACGACACCGATTAAATATGGAATTAGCAGGATACAGTTCAATATGGTGGCCTGTAACTTGGGCTTCGGTTGGCTACGGCCACAGGTACTGGTGGCTACAACGTTCCTGTTTTAGCATAGCTTCTAGGTGGCGCTGAAAGCTCTGGAGCTACCTGTGTGTCATTTTTCCATTTTGGCGACTATAATAGCGTTTGAACATTAATCTTCTAATCTAAGTAGACCCATAACGTTGGTATTTACACTTTTTTTTTTCGGTATGTGCTTAGGATTGATTGAATGAGCAACAAGTAAGTATGGCAGCTCAGTGTGCGAGCTGCGACAGACCAGTGACCGAGTAGTTGGGTGTCCCTGTGCTCTCACGGTCTGAAAACCCTGTGGAGCGGTGGAGGAAGCACGGCAGCCGGCTTTGCCCAGTGCTGGCCAAAGTGGCACGAGCAGTGAGAGGCCGTTCTTGACAGCTGACAGCAGCCGGCGGGAGCTGCTTCTCCCGGAGGAGAAAGTGGTGCAACCAGTCCGCCAAAACTGGTCAACGCTCCAAACGAAAGCTGTGCCCGTAATTTGCGAATGAATATTCGACTGGTAATAGTTTCACAGAATGCTGTGCCATGCAGACTTGTAATTGCTAGTCGGGTCACACTTTGCTCATTTCTGTTTGCAATTCGTGATGTGTGCTACTGGAACTTCTCGGCTGGAAATTATTCGCCCCTGCCTCGTTCTGCGCACCCCCGCCTGCACCCCCGGCCACCCATGCTCGTTCTCCCACCTGGAGCCCCGCGAGGCGCAGCTGTCCCGTGTAGATGTAGCGCAGCAGCAGCTCGAAGGCCCGCAGGGGCGTGTCCTGCAGCACCACCTCCTGCTGCTTGGCCTCCCGCATGCCCCCGTACAGCAGGGCCCTGCAGGGACACGTCCTCGCTCACACCACGCCACTCCTGGCAGGCATTCCAGGCACGCACAGCAAAGAACGCACTGGCATTCCATTCGCCAGTCAGGTGCAGAGCCACAGTTCCTTCCCAAAGGTACTGCCACTGCCTGGCCCTTGCCACTGTGACTGCAGTACTTGCGGAGGCCCTCAGTCAGGGGCCCCCGCAGTGTCCCGTAGCGTGTCGCCAACACCTCTCGTGCTCCCTGCTGGAAGTAAGCACCCCGTGCGTGTAAAGGCTCCCACGCTGGCACCAAGCCATTTGACCTGCTGCCACCTGACATTTGGGTGATGCTGGTGCTTTGCACTGTGCTCGCCCCTGTAACAGACGCCCAAGGGCAATCCGGTACCCTTCAGAGCGATTGCGTCTGCAGTGATAGCCGAACTGGCCATTGGCTTGGCTCGTTTGGGCTTGCACAGTGCCCAGGCAGCACTGCGCTCCTACTCTCGACACGAGGCCCGGTTCCCACACCCGTGCATTTCTTCTTCCCAGCAACTACGCACAGTGGCGGCCCTCTTCTGCACTGGACACCACCACCAGGGCCCACTTCGGTGCACAGTGCGGCGCTCAAAGGGGCCGTCGTTACAAGGCACAACTGCGTTCACTTGGAGCCTTCAATTCAGCCACCAGAGATGGTTCCCTCAAGGGGGCAGACTGGTCTTACAGACGTTTTTTTTTTTTATTTACCAACCAATTTTAATAAAACTGCACGGCATTATAGAGATTTTTGTACTGATTTCAAACCT
The DNA here is from genome assembly GCA_013339765.2 of Haemaphysalis longicornis. Taxonomy (NCBI): domain Eukaryota; kingdom Metazoa; phylum Arthropoda; class Arachnida; order Ixodida; family Ixodidae; genus Haemaphysalis; species Haemaphysalis longicornis. The sequence continues at coordinate 75,685 of JABSTR010000262.1, forward strand.
GCCATTAGATTTTTTGTAAGCTGATTATATTCTGAGTTAATTAATGATTAATTGTCATTATTTTGGTTTACAGTGACAAAATAACCACTCCATACAGAATGGCAATTACCACGTGGCTAGGCAGACAAATGCCTAAAGAGTACAACATAGGAAGAACTTTTTTTGATTCAGCTATTTTTGGTCGTTTTACAACACAGGGAACTTCGTTCCTTCCGCGCTTTGCCAGAAATGGCTCGCAGGTGGTGCCAATTGAACACAATCATAATTTTCCAAAGCCTCCATTTGAAAAATTTGTTTCCAACATTGTATTCTCCACACATTTCGGTATCAGAAGCAAAAAGAACTGCAGTTGTACCTGCTTTCAGTGCTGAGATATTTGAGGGCAAAACGCTAGCTTTGCATTGCAAGAAAAGTGCCATTGCACCATCGAAATCTGTGCTAACTGAGCTGTAGAGTGCACTTTAAAATGATATTATAATATAATAACAACAAAATATGGTTCCTTTTGATGAGGAAGTTTACAGAATGGTTGTGGAGGCCGAAAATGCCATTTTTCGGAAACCACCTTTTTTTGACTGTTTTCCGGCCCCAAAGAGAAAATGCAAGAAATGTGGAAAACCTCTGTGACTTCACACTACAGTGATGCAATACGGGAAAGTAGGTGTTTGACGGAACCGAGGCGTGGCAACACTGAGGGCTAATGCCGAGCACCTGGGGATTCTCAGCACGCAGGCGTCTTCCCTGTTCCCCCTCCATGGGAAAAAGCAGCCAACGTGCGCCCTGAGCTCGGCCACTGTGGCGAGGGTGCGACGTCACAAGGGACCAGCACTACGAACACAGTGATGAGTTAACTGCCCGCTAGCATTCAAGCGATACGAGCATGGGGAACCCTCGGGGGCTCCCCTGTCCAGTGTGAAGAGAAGTGCTGACCGGAAGTAGCTGCTGCACGAGGGCCAGCACGAGCGGTGGGGCGGGCAAGCCGCACGTCCTCCACCACCAGGGTGACGTCGCTGTAGTCGGGCTGCAGGCAGAGCCGGCCAATGTGCTCGGCCAGCCAGCCCACGTGGTTGAGCTCCCCGCAGGCCTTCCCCCGCACTCGGCGGGTTGCTGCTGTCCACCAGGTGGTGGCAGTCCGCGGGGGGGCTCGACGAGCGCCGGCCGCCCAGCGGCGGGCCCCCCCCCCGCACCGCCCTCGGGGCACTGGCTGTCGCCCATCCTCTCAGGGGACGACCCACAACTGCAGCCAGGGAGGACGCCATCCTCATCATCCCACACCTTCAACAGTAAAGCCAAGCACACGTCATCCCACAGAGCCTATGGCCCGAATGGACAGCCCGACTTCTTCCATCCAACTGCTTCCCCATTCCATAACAGCTTGGAGCAACCTGCCAATCGCACAGCTCCAACGTTCCGCATTGAACTAAACAATAGCATGCCATAGATGACTCGATACACAACCCCCAGGCCCCTTTTAGATTAGCGCTGTAAACTATTTTTTCTTGGTCACTATCAACGTTACTGCAATGTTCCTAGTGTGTATTGCTCTTCTTTATTAATTCTGTGAATCTGCGTACAGTAAAACCTCGCTACAAGAGACACTTGGTTACTAGAGCCATTTGAACGAAGGCGGTTTTGGTCGGTTTTCCCATGTTCACCATGTTAGCAACATTGCACACGAGAGACCTTGGTTACAAGAGACGTGTTTCCTGGGTCCCTCTTGCAACGAGGCTTTACTGTATTGCACCTTGTACACTCGCCCATAATGTCTTCAAGATGTTGAGGTGGTATGAAAATTTTAATCTGCAAGCCAGTGCTTCTCGTCTCGGTAGCGAACCCTGCTCGATGCTTCATCCACCCACCTCACCCCAAGTCTACCAGGCAGCCACTGTGGTGGCCATAGAAACCAACGGACACTGAATTCAAGGGTGGGACCTTGCCCCCAACGGTGTGCTTTCAGGAAGGACCACTACGCAGACTGACACCCTCGCACTCCTGAACAGCACCACCCGGCAAACCCCATCATCGGGCTTCTGAGTGGCCATGCACCAGAACAGCAACGTAACCCGACACTAAAGTGCAACTTGCCACCTTCACATGGCCGCTAAAGGCAACAGCACTGCATTGCTCACCAGTGCGGCTCTGTGGGGTTTAATGCACCCTGGCTACTGAGGTGGGCTGGATGAATTTCCCCCACCTGGAAATCTTTAATGTGCACCCAAACCTAGACACGCAGACGTCTTCGCTTTTCACCTCCACCAGAAAAGTGGCTACTGCGACTGGGATGGAACACATCAGTGCCGCTGACAGAGCTGACCCAAGACCGCAGTAGACACTTAACCTTGACGGGATGGCCCAGAACAACACCAGTTCGTGGCTAGGTCCTGTGTCTGCAGGTACGCTGGGCTGCACCCAGGCCCATCCCTTGCCACCCTGGCATCTCAGGTGCCTCCGAACCTTAAATGCGAATGCTGCGCTGCACCACACGGCTTTTCAATGGCACTCGGTTCAAATGCACTTTGAGCTCAATCGAGCTGAATGCCCACTGTTCCCCAATGCCTTTGAGATGCAAATGTTCTAAACGCTCGTCTCACTCGCACAACTTTTGAAAAATTAATAGTGAAAACAGAATAATGAGTTAAAACCAACATTTTGTACACTGGTGCATCATACAATTGATTTTTCATGAAGTTAAAATACTGTTTAAAAGATTATGATAATAAACTGTCTATCCCAGCAAGCAGAGAGCAAACACTTTGCAAGTGATCAGTAATTTGAGAAAAAAAAAAAAAAAACCTGAAATGTCATTCATAACTAACCTTAAATACACAGTGACGTTTCTATTTCAAGAAATTACCTACGATTTTAAATGCTGCTCCAGTGTATAAAAATTGAGTTTGACAGCAAAGTAGTGAGAACATGTCAAAGCTTTTACAGCCATGGACATGGTGGGTTCCCAATGGCATTCAAGGCTGTGACGTTTGGTTCGCACAGATGTAACAGTGATGTGGTTTTTGTATACACTGTTAACAAATGTTTTCAGAGCTCGACAAAGTGGCAATTGTGAAGGAATTTCGCCTGCGCATACCCCTGCTATACGAGCGCATGAAATGATATTCCAGTCAAATGGCTTTTGATGTGGCTGACATTAGAAATTTCTACTTGACTGGAATGTCATTTCATACGCTCGAATAGCAGCAGTTCCAATGTCTTCGATTTTAAAGACAAGTTGGAATAAAGGGAACACTTGCACACAAGCCCCCTGCAACAAGCACAATTACCGCGTTTTGATGATAGTGCGCACGCTCGCGCCTTCCGTGCCACCTCTCGACAACAACAACAACAACAACAACAACAAAAAAACTGGCAGTCAGCCAGCAGCACGTGGCTCGCGCTGACGTCACCGCCGCCGTGCCGCCATGCTGGTGCAGTCGGTGCCCTCACTGGCGGCGATCGCGGCACAGGCAGCCTTGGACGCGATGGTGATCTGCGCAATGGTGGGCTGCTCCAACCGCACCTGCTGGGCCAAGTCGACCAACAGGAACTTCTTCCGGCTGCCCAAGATCGTCGAGCACCAGGGCCAGCGCACCAAGGAGCTGTGCGAGCGACGCCGCCGGCTGTGGCTGGCGCGCATCAACCGCTCCGATCTGAACGAAGGGGCCGGCGTACGCGTTTGCGGCGCACACTTCGTCATGGGTAAGGACGCGTCTTGAGCTGCGTTCTTACAACTAGGACGACTCCGCCGCTTCCGCAGGCAGGCCGGCGAAGCTGTGGCAGGAATGGGACCCGGACTGGGCCCCTAGCCTTCTGCTCGGCTACAGCGCGGAACACGGAGACCGTCTTGAACGCGTGCACGCTGCTCCTGTGTCTCCGTCGGCGGAGCCGATAACGGAAGAAGACGACTCCGACAGGTGGGGCGATGTCACGCAAATGTTCACTGCGCGATACTAAATGATGCACTGGACTTTCACAGCACTACGGGAAAGTCCGACGACGACATCGGTTCCGTGAAGGGGGCGGGGTCGGATGGGTTCAAGCTAAAGATGCACCTGAACGCGTTCCCAATCGAATGCGGCAGGACGGCAAATCAGCTAGTTGGCGGATAAGCGTGGCAAGACATGCAGCGGTCTCATACTCGCCCGGGCACGCCTAGCTGGACCACCGTCGGGCTCGAAACCCGCGGTGACACTTGGTCGTTTCGACGGACGGCGGCGGGAATGAGTGGCCGCCTGTCAAGGCTGCCATTGCTCCTCTTTCTCGCTAAGCAGTGCTCACCTACTCGAAACTGCACTTGGCAAGGCACGGAACACTCTCGCAAGCTAAAGGCCCTCGAAGGAGAAGGCCAATCGCAGTAGACGATAACGCCGTTCCCCGGTTCTCGGAAGCGATTCCGAGCCCATGGGACAACACGGGCCTCGTCGGGAGCAGCAGCACTTGTACTTGTTCTCGGGTACGCCTCGGAAGGCGGGATGTTGCGCGATTTCGGCTGTGCGCGGGGCAGCGCCTTGGCCCTAAACTTCCCGGCTGCGGCTGCGGAGACGAGCTCCCGATGACGGCTCGGCTGTTGTCAAGGCATCGAAGAACGGTCGCCGACACTTTCCCCGAACCACAGCTCGTCAACTAGACTCTCTTTGTGAAACGTGAAAGCGGCCACGGACACTCACCATACGGGCTCACTGACGCTGTCGCCGAGCGCTGTGCAAAAACCTACAGTCGTGCAATCAGCAACACGATCAATAACAACACGCAAAGCGAGACCAAAAAGAGAAGAAATTTATAAACACGGCTGCGGATCGGCTTCGTCTTTGTTTGGCTCGTATGCTGAGGCTTGTCCGCATGGCGGTGCCACTGAGAAAACCAGGGTTCCTTTTTTCCATGGTCGTGCAACACCATCCGTTACACGGACCGTCTTTGGCACAGAGTCATAGAATTTTGTACAAGTCTTTGGGTTTGTGGTTTCGGGCATAGAGTTTCGTACTAAAATATAATAGTATAAAACCATGGTTTGGGGTAGCAGACAACATCCCTAGCGTACGTCCACGTAGACAGATAAAATTTATCTTACTCCGCGCTTACGTCTACAGCTTCAGCGTCGTGTGTGCTCGCTGCGACAGCAGAGCAGAGGCGTTGGGAGCAGAAAATTGTCAAACACTGTCAACACTCATTTAATAACAGATCCAAAAATGAAGCAAGAAATAGTTACAATAACAGTAGTTAAGTTATATTGGTTATATCAATTGCCAACGTGATGTTAGCGATAGAACGAGTAGGGGTTCGCCGCCATACAATCAAAACGACCCGAATTTTCGGGGCTGTCTTCTGCATTTCTGCCAGAGAGACGGCTCCCGAACAGTTTATCGAATGCTGATTTATCGAAATTAACCTACGTCCTTTTTATCGAAAGTGCTGTTTTGCTGCTTTCACTCTGATTTCAGTATTTGATTTTCATATGCGGATGGTTTCAGTCTCATCTTACTTCATTATACGCCAGAACCCGGCCCGTTCTTTTATCTGTATATATATTTTTTAATTTTTGTGTTTATTTAATAGCTCACAAGCGGAGTACTAAATTTCTATTTTTTATGTAATGAAAATTGTCTTATGGGTGTTGCCACGATAATTGGAACACACTTTTAAAAAATTTTCCTGAGCGAACCGCCGCTCTGTTCGCGCTCAAACTTGCCACGAAGGTCGCAATTTGTGGTCTATTTTGTTTGATACTGGGAGCAACGATGGTACTTACCTGTGTATTCTGAAAATAAATAAAAACTATTTTCGCCTATGGGAAAATGACGGCTGATTTGGACGTGCGAGCCAGCGCAAGTTGATGTTGGAACGACGGATCCACCTGCAGAGTGAAACGCATGTTTTGGATTCACGTACGGAGCCAAATGGTGCAGCAGACAATCAGAAAATGCACCTATAAATGAGCTAACAGACCATCAGAAAACCCGGTTTTCGGGCTCGCACGTCCAAATCGCCGCCATTTTCCCATAGGCGAAAATCGTTTTTATTTATTTTCAGGATAAACAAAATAGAACACAAAATGCGACCTTCGTGTGAAGTTTGAGCGCGAACAGAGCGGCGGTTCGCACAGGAAAATTTTTTAAAGGGTTCCAGTTACCGTCGCAACACACTGTATATTAGCAACCCTAACCCCGTGGGCAATATTCCTTAGGTGAGGGTGTAAGGGAAGCAACGGCTGGAAACGCTGATTGGTTGACACTAGGCGGTATGTGCAGCTTGCACTGCTTGCACCACCGTTCCTACCACGTGATCCGGAGTCTTCCCAGGGAGGATGCAGTCGAGGGACCCAGAGCATTCTTCGCTTTCTCGACGTACCGAAGCTGCCGCCGATTAGGGTCACAGCTGGCCGCATATCCCGCTCCCACTTGGATTTAGTACGGTTTTCCAGACCATGTGTAATACAGTGGAGGGCTCTTTACAGTGAGCGCAAGTGGATGCATATACACTGCGGAAATGTAGCGTCATCCTGTATTGTTCTGTAGTTGGCCAAGTGTGATTTATCGTTCTTTGTGAGGGATGCGATGTGCCCTGGTGGGCTCATCGGGAAAGCCGCTGAGATATGTATTTGTATACGTACGCATGCCTGACGGCTGGTTAACCCAATGGTTAACCTTCTGCCGTAGAGCCCAGCCACCCAGCCGACTATTTTTTTTTTTTTTTTTCAGCAGCGATCTGCGCATGCGTGACTCTCGCACCCAGCGCATATGCCGCCATTCTTGGCAGTCAGCGTAGTAGTATTTTTAGGAGGCATTGCGTAAACAATCGAGCAGCGCCGGTAGCTCCTCAGCCTGCTGCTTTCACAGAGCTGGGGTTGCGTATTTTCAACCCTGCTCGTCACATAACAATACGCTGCGTCGACGTGCCCGGCATACCTCTTGAGCAAGCCGCTTCGACATGCCGGACACATGTGCTGCACTCGGCTGCCTGAATCGGCGCGGCAGAGATTGCGACGTGGGCTTCTTCCGGTTCCCGTCGCCAAAGCTGCAGGGCCCGCGACGAAAGCGGTGGGCGGCGGCCTTTGCGCCGCTTCAACGACGACGGAACACCGTGGGAGCCGACGAACGCCTCGCGCATCTGCGGCGACCACTTCTACACAGGTGCGTGCCTGTCAAAAGGGTGCGCAGTCCCGCTAACAGCGTGCTCGTCGGGTGTTGCCCCACGTTACAGGGAGGCCACAACGAGCGCGGGGGCATCCCGATCACGTCCCCTCGATTTTCGCTGACCGGCCGGCGCGCGATAGCGTCTGGCGCCAGTTGGACGGAGTCGAAGGTAATCGGGGTTGTCATGCTGAGCGATCCTCCTCGTTTCTACGGCGGTTCACACATTACACTGCCGCTCACTGGCGGCAGTGTGACTGGCTGACAGCCCATAGGCCATAGGCGTCGGGCGTGGGTAGAGCCACTAGATGAAGTAGGCGTGGGGATGGTGGGGACGTTTATATGAACCAATCGTACCGATGTTTTTGCCACAAGAAATTGCTCCTGGCAGTCGCTCCTCCATGCTCATTGGTTTATAAAACCACGTGACATTTCCTATCAAAATAAACACTTTTGTTATTCTCACGGCACATCTCCAGCAGCGACAAAAATCAGTGCACAAGTGAACACTGTCTACCTCAACGTGACCTAACGCAACCGACTGTACCTAGCGTCACTAATTAAGGGCTAAATAAAGCGCAGCTTATTAGTGACGCTAACTGTACCTAACCCAACGTAACCAGCCTAAACTAACCCAGCCAACCCAGCTAAACCGCACACAACCTGTCTCCCAAACTCGATTCAGTAGGAAGGTCATTCTTATTCCCAGCACATCAATCACACAAAAAGATAAACTGGTTACGCCACTCCGATCAGTGGCACGCATGCGTACCAGTAGAGGGGATAGAAGCTTGATAGAAGGGATATGTGTGTAGAGCTCCGTGCAACGGAACTTTTCTAAGCTGTGGGAGGTTCGACAGTAGACGCCAATAGATTAGTGCGCACTAACAAGGACAGTGGGAGACAGGCAGCCAAATAGCTGTTTTGCCCTCTGCAGGCTCTCACTGCTCCCACACGGAACTCCAAGCACCTGGCCCCTCTCCAGGACTGCAAGCTGGGACGGACAGGAACAGTACTGCTGATGCATGCGGCATTAGCGATGACGAGAATAACGAGAAACTCGATGCACGCTGCGCTACTGATAATGAGAATTACAAGAAACTCGATGCATGTGGCATTAGTGATGGTGAGAACCACGAGGAACTCGATGCAACGTCTCCCGAGAAACTCCCGGCCACGTCTAGGCCACTAGAACGCAATCCAGCCAAAGCCGGCCAATTGCCAAGCATCGGAAACAACATGGCCGGCGACGTCCCGCCTAGCGCCGATTCGGGCGCCGGGACGCGCAAGCTCGGGCCGCGCGTCTCCCCGCGGCAGATGGAGATGCTGATGGAGTTCCTGGACGAGCACCCGTACCTGGCCAGCACGTCCAGGGAGAAGGGCAGGGGCGTGAAGGTGTTCGAGCGGGAGCTGCTCTGGGAAGAGGCGGCCGGCAAGCTCAACGCCAAGGGCCCCGCCGTCAAGTCGCGAAGTTCGTGGCGCAAGTTCTGGTGCAGCCGCTCGGAGCAGATCAAGAGGACCGTCGCGAGGGTCGCCAAGATGAGGTGAGCTCGGCGCGGGCCCGCTACTCGCTCTGCTGGTGCTGCTGCCAGCTGCTCCGGCGCATTTGAACGTGCGAACGTTGCTCCGGTCGGGTACCGCTCATCGTAACAAGCAACAGCGCCCAAGCTGGGCAGGACGAGAACGCGGAAAAAGACGCAGCCAGCAAGCGCTGTTTTTTGCAAGCGGGCAACGTTGCTTGTCTTTTGTAGAAATTTGCGCAACGGATCTCCCCGTGTTCTGCAAAGCAACTGTACCCGCGCCTTGCGCATTCCGTTATTTTGGGCCTTCGCATGCAAGTACTGGGCATTCTCGATTTGCCATTCCTGGACAGTCCAAGGACGGATAATCGAGCAGGCCCACAATCACGTAGCTGCGGCTTGGTGGCAGTGATGCTGCTGCATCAGCGCGAGTGAACACTCGCCACACATGTCGGCAGTACTTTGGCAACCGCTGCGTATAAATACTCGCCTATTCCGCGATTTCGCTGGCTTTTAAAAATAAAAGTAGCCAACCTCCTTCTTTCCTGTCGAGCATGTCACGATTGAAAGCACTTCTGATATTTTCATTTTTCTCAAAGTAACGGCATGGAGCACAGTTTCATGTTTGCTTGTTTCATGGCGGGGCATAAGTTACAGCTTTGATCGTTTGAAACCATATGGTCGTGAAACTGCTGCTTTTCTGTTGCGCACATTTGCATGCATAAAACGACGCACTTGCAAGTGGGTGAACAGTCAGTGAGTGCTTTTCTGTTTTCACATGGCGCACAATTTACCAGGGACTGTTTGGCAAAATGCTTCGTTAAACACGCCAGCTTTGCCACCCTGGTGGCATGTACAATGTTCCAGACCTCATCAAATGAGGAATTCTTGTTTGCATCGTTGCCATGGTGCAAGGCAGGGGTCGGTATAACCTGCGGCCCCCAGCATGTCTTCACAACCACACCCCTGCCCCTGTCACGTCCCATCTGAAAGCCAGTTTTAACCTCCACGGGGGTTACACAGGAGACAAGGACAGAGAACTGATCACTTACACTTGTTGTCCCCACCTTCACGTTTGGCGCCTGTCAATTGTTGTCAGTTTTCTCTCGGCCTGCATAGCCCCCTCCTGCCCAGCCCCCCGTCAAGTTGGCTTCATGCAACACGGCCCTACACTGCAGCAGGTTGCTGGCACCTGGTGCCAGGTATCGCATTTTGTGGAAATGCAGTCCCCACGCAGACACGGCTGAGACCATTGACAACAGCAGGGGCGAAAAGAAGCAACCCAAGCGCCAGCCACCCACAGACCTTCTTGGCACCTTCCGCGGACTGCTGGGCTGACTCCGCTGAAGGAGCTTGCCGGCGTGCTGGTGGTCGCTGTTCCAGCTCGGTGCTCACCCTTGGCTCACCCTTTCAGCTCCCCGCTGTGGCAGCCCCCTTCGGGGTGCTGCTCAGTGGGCTCTGTTTCTGCGGGGCTGCTGGCGGGGCCACCACGTGGCCGGCACGGGGCCTTTCCACCGACCCCGCAGGGGCATCTGCCAAAGCAGATGTGTGCGTGTGCTGTGCAACACCCCGAGCACCCACGTCTGGCCATGCGTGGCAGTGCCGTGACCGGGGAACAGAGGATCCTGGTGGTTGAGCCGGTCCCTTGGCGGAGGCAACACACCACTGGGACCCCCGCTTCTCGCCTCGGCCTCTCCTCCGGCCCGGCCCATCTTCTCTCTGACAGCTTTCCTGTCCGCTCGTTCTTTCTCAGCTTCCTTTTTTCTTCCTGGCGGCTAGGGCTAACCTTGTGTGGCGGACGTCCCCGAGTTCTGCCTCATTAGGGCACGGTCGTGGTGTACAGCTGGCGTGAGCAGGACTTGCTCGCGAGTTCCTGTCCTTGTGGGTGGCTGGCACCATGGCCGTACAGATTTTTCATTTTATGGCTGCTTTTTTTGCGCAGCTGATCCCTCTCGTAAAAGAGGGGGCACCGATGCAACCGCCAAGTTTTTCGCAAAAGACGTCAACAACTTCCCTCGGTTCCACGAAGTGCACAGCAATGGCGAAGAGAAAACTGCACGACTCGTCTCACCGTTTCTAGTTTCAAAGACTCTAACCTCCACCCTAGGTGAAGGCTACAGAGTCGAAGAAGCTAGCCAATGGAGGCCTCCTACTCGAACTGCTCTACAAACACCAGTGTTACAAGCTGCCGGGATTAAAGTCTTTTGGTGAGATCCCTGTTACTGTAAGCGAACACCAGTCGCTTAAAGGAGCCATGAAGAGAAAATGCAAGTTGGTTTTATTCGAAAGATTTCGTGTTTTATAGTGCCCCCAGCGCTTGTCCGGATACAAACGGTGCTTTATTCACTGAGAAATTAAACAATTCAGGTTAAAATTTTGATTTTCCCGCTCAATCGTGCGTTTTCGTGGTCCCAAGTGACATCACAGGAACCGACCGCTCTGCAGCCTAGAGTACCTTCATTCACGCATCCGCCGTACAGGGTAGAGACACGTATACGCTGGTGCCGCCATTTTCGGTTGCTCGCTCGCCGCCGAAGCAAGTAATTGTGTCAAAACCGCGCTAAAATTATGCCGCAACGCGGTTTACTGAAGAAGTTTGAATCATATTGTCTGTTTCGCGTTGCTAGGTCTCGTGGGAAACGAAAAGAATAACGCGTTGAGCCCGTTGGCCCAATTGCGGCGGCACGGGACCGTTCAAAGGTTGTCTCCACCCTGTACAGCGGTGTGTTTGTTCCCGCATTCTTTACGTTCCGTAACCTAGATGGCGCCACCATACCGTGGCAAGCGTTTGGTTTGTTTTGCCGCTTTTAAACCTGGCTGTTTTTGTTCTGGGAGAAAATATTCGTTCCCTGAAACAGTGCTCGCTCGACAAATGGGTGACGTAAGACACCATTGCTTGCGTCAATCGGCCAGTGTCGTCTGAGACAACCCCAAGCCCCGTAGTGCTGTGCAGCTAACCAAGCATGCTGTGCGCAGTACGAACAGCAGAACGCATCAGTACTTCTATGTTTACATGTGCTTCGTAACTTCCACTGTTTGTCCCATCATTCTTATTGCTTTGTAAAGAATGTGCCCTAAATTTAAGCGCAAATCGCTCGTTTCGTCTAGTTTTGTAAGCTCTACCTAATTTGCGTCTGCTTCTGCCAGCCTCCTCCAATCGCAGAGCTTAGCTCATGTGACATCCATAGGTTCTGTTGCGGGAAATGAGCTGGTGGGTCGCATGACCATTCCCGTTTTTCCTAATTATGTAGCTTATTTGAGCGAAGTTTACGTTAAAAGTGGTGTCAGTATGATTCTAACGAGACAATCTTTTGAATGAACCAAACTTGTGTTTTCTCTTCATGGCTCCTTTAACACGGTCTGCTAAGTCATCTCCGATGACGACCTAAAGTATGTGTCTGAGGAAGAACTTCTAGAAGGTTCAAAAGAACAGAACGTCACAAATGTCTGTCGGGTCAAAATCAATTCCTCTATCCGTCCGTCGCAAGTTCCAGTGGCATGGGGGGGGGTGCTGCTGACCGGGCTTCACCCCCCCCCCCTTACCCGAAATTATCCGGCCGGCGCCATGCTGCCTGTATGTTGACTGTGAACAAAGGCGCATATCCTTCGTATGTACCACTGTTAAAAACATTCCCGACCCAATGCCTGTCCTAACGCATTGGTGCTTACATAAAACGAAGCGCCCGGGTCAGGATAATCGGGTTGGAGGGGTGCAGCTCCAAAAGCGATGGTAGCCCTCTGGTACGCTCAGCGCATGGGACGCCAAAGGCGTGCGTTGTGTCGCTCTGTGTGTGCCATGTGGACGCACGGAGAATAATTGGCCGGCTGAGTTGCTCTCCGCAGGGGAGATTGACTCGTCCCGGTATAACCGGGGAAGCAAGGAGTGGTCCGCACTGACTCGCGGCGGAAAAAAAGAGACCGCCCGCCATTGATGGGTGAACACTGGTACGATGAAGGGCCGAAAGGGAAAAGACGATCTTTGTATGTGTACACAGAACCACGTGCAAGCGGCGGTGGCAGACAGTCCTGCAAGTTCACTTAAGACAGCTATGGGTCTACGTATTGGGCGAAACGTGTGCTTTAGCTGGATGACCATCGTGGTTGGGCAGAGAGAGGGCCTTTGTGGATGAGGCGCATAGCACTAAGCCCCGGATACATGGACTCTATAAGAAGGGGCCGAGTCGAGTGGCGGGTTCAGCTACCTCGACCCCTCCCGCGTTTATACGAACCCCGTCCAAAGAATCGAGGTGAGGGGAGCGGCGGGGTGCCCGGAAAAGGGGCTACCGTATTTTGACGATTCTAACGCGCTCTCTGTCCTGTTAAAAGGTAGCCCTAATATTTGTGTGCGCGTTACAATCGGGCTCAAAACCAAAATAGGCTTTAAAGCACTCAAAATTTCGACCGCGCGAAATCACTGTTCCTGCATAGTATGACTAAAAAGACCGCGATGTACGAAGTACGATGCCTAAAATGTGCGTAATTACGCCGCAAGCGACCAGCAAAAATCGACGATTTTGAAAACGAAACTGGGCAAAACGCGCCCATTACGGGCAAGCGGAAGTGACGTATCAGTTGTCGTCGCGAGCGGCCAGACGGCCTGGCTTGACGGTGCGAGCTGTGCGGACCGGCCGACGTGGCCGGCTCGCCAGCCAGGAGGAGAGTGTGAGCGTGCACGTGCGGGGGTGTGGGAGGCGCGAGGAAAAGCGAGCGCTTTCGCTCTGACAGCAGCACACCGCGTAGGCATGATGTCGCGACGACACTCAAAAAGGAGAGAACCGTACGGTTAACGAAGCCTCTTCGGAGCCATGAAAGCCAGGCGTACCGGCGTGAAATACCGAGTTTCCTGGATTCTCCCGCGGCGAGGCAGGCCGATCGGCCTGGACGGCTGGCATGTCACTTCCGCTAAATGGCTGTTTGTGTGACACGCCGGCAGGTGCTTTGTCGTCTGCAAGGGCGGTATTTTGAGTGCCTGAAACGGAATAACCACGCATTGCACAGAGCTACCGGTCGCGTCGAAGTAGTTCTCATGGTACCTACTACACATTTCGAAGGCATTTAGCCAGGGTGAAATTTGAGTGCAGTTGGCCTTTAAAGCGGCCGGCAGCATTGCCATGCGCAACGGACATGCAGTCCCCGCAAAATCCAACTCAATCCAATAAAAACAATCCGTCAACACCACGTGAGTGAATTTCGGCGCACTGATTCCTCAATGGCGCGCCGCATACCTTGGTCAGCTGTGGCACATTCTTTTGTGATTCTGCAATTATCCTGTAACGCTTAGAATTATGAAGGTCAAGGCACTTAAAATCGCAAGCAGCTTCAGTGTTTCCCGCTATGGCTTCATTACCAGCAGGAGCTGGATAAGCAATCTTATGAAGCACAATCCTTGTGGGCTTCCACAGATGCATTCGCCAAATAAAATCTCCCTCTTCCACGTACGTGGTGTCATGTCTTTTCCACCTGCACAATACCGTCAGTGTCAATTTTTTTTTCGAATTTTCCTGCGCGAACTTACTCGCGCGTTACGATCGGGGGCGCGTTAGAACCGCGCAAAGACGGTATTCTACTCTTCGCGGCCCGCCGGCTCAGCCCGACGAGCAAGCCAACCCACCCCTGCCTCCGAGTCGACTGGACTCGCCGCGACGGCTCTCTGACCCGACTCGCCCGCTTATACATGGGGGGGTTGAGTCCAAGAAATCTGTTTATTTCGACTCAATGTGCCCTCGTCGGGTCAATGTAAACGGGGCTTATGCCCCTCTTCTGGGCGTCACCCCTTCATTCTTTTTCACGTTTCTGTGGAGCCCGGGAGGGTGTTGGCGTGGGATAATTGAATGGGCTAAGCTTGCGTTCACTGCGTGTCCCCTTCACAAAGCGGTGTTGCAGACAGTCATTTTCTCCTCCGCGATTAGCCAGATTCGTTCGGCGGTATTTTTCACTACCCTACAAAGCTGGGGAACTGGGAGTTGACGAAAAGGGCACGCTGCGGCTTGCCGAGCAAGTTCCAGACTTTATCCTACGCGTGAAGGCTTGACGGTCACCAGCCCTGCAATAGGCAGACAGCGCTCACGACAGTAACAAATACCCGATGGCCATTGTCGACCTCGGTCACAACTAAAGCCCCTCCATTGCGTCCACGGCCGCTTTTTGCCTGGGCGGCGGCTGCCCACAGCCGTGTATATTCAGGGGGCCTGAGTCACAACCATGCCGACATGATTGAACGGTGCAAGGGCCGAAGCGCCTGGCTTTGGGAAGCTCACACTTGAAGTGCCATGCAGCGCACACACACAACGCAATTGTATGTAATTTTCTTCCCGTGACCCCTCATTTATCCTTGCGTGATCACTGTGTCTTTTAATATTTAAATAATCGCTTCCTAATATTTACACGATGTCACAGTACCTTTATGTTTGCGAGCCAAAAAAATTATATCTCGTTTTATTTCTAATGCAATATTTGCGTTTGAGTTGGTTGTTGAAAGGAGCGGCAGCTATGAAGCGGGTAGGTAACTTAGAAAGAGGGAAAACGTAAATTCTGCTCATATAAACTCGTAAATATGCTATGATGCACAAAGTTGACGAGGGTTACTCAAAGCGTATCGGGACAGCGTTACGTTCATGAAGAGTTACCGCTGTCCGTGAATTACATGAACAGTTCAAGTACATGAAGAGTAAAAATATATTTGTTCTCGTTAAAGTTTTAGTAGTTTGCTTGGCACGCAATTCCAAGTGGGGTAGCGGCTGTTGCATGGTGTGCCGTTATCGTGACTTTTGTTTTATCACACCACGCGATTGGGTGTAGAATGCTTATCAGCAAAAACACTTACTTCTGCGTTTTGAACAACAGCAACCAAATAAAAAATCTCATTCTTACAGCCTACGCCATTTTATTGCGGACGTCACACTCATCAGACCACACACATGAAATAAAGCAAGTAATCACATGAAACTATGCTCATTTAATGCAATGCCTGTACAAGGTGCCGTGCGTGCAGTATACGAACTGTATCACGGGCGCAGATTTGCACCACGCGATCTGCGGATTTTTTCGCCGTTTGCAACTTCATCTGGCACTAAATACCATCATAATGAACACCAATAGAGACCTTATTGGGCCCATTTGAAGACAAAATGCAACCTTGTTGAATACGAAAGAACTAGCCTTTGGTAACTCACTCAGCTACATTCCAAGCCCAGAAGGCATTTTTCAACCAGAGCAATGCAACAAATATCGAAAATTTTCAAATTTCGCGCTGTAGGGACGTAGTATGGGCAGGAGTGATTTAGTACATGGCCAGCGCTAAAACGTAGTTATGAGTGTGTTAGCAGCACGTAACAATTGAGCATCAATGGAAATAGATGCTCTCTATACATTTGTGCAGCCATGTTCCTTGGCGGTGTCTTAGGTCGTTTGATGCCAATCGTAAAAAGATCCTGTGATATCATAGAGAAATCGCCGGAAAGTGGGTGGGGAGTGGCCGCTGCTTCATGTTTTATTTCATATCTCGATTATTCGTTTGAAGTTTGCGATAAGATTGGTATAATTGTTATCGGGGAAATGCAGTCTGTTCAATGAACCAAACATGTATTTTGTCTTCATAGCCTTTAAGGTTGCCTGCAAACTACCTCGCTTTTTCTCTGTCGAAAGGGGGAGGGAGCTTGAAAACAACTTTAGCCACCCCCGAAAAAAAAAAAATCCTGGCTATGCGCCTGGTGGCTGTAGAAAGAATAGTGAAAGAAAAACTAAAAAGAGGCATTATCTACACAGGCGCTCTCAGCACAATGACAGCAGTCAACTACAAAAATGCAGCTCAACCTGTAATAGGAGATATAATACACAGTAATGGAGAAAAGGCAAGGACAGGAAATTAAGTTTTGCTGGGTTCCTAGTTACGTTGTAATTGATGGAAATGAGAGAGCGGATACATGTGCTGCACAAGCCGGTAATGGAACAATAAAACAAGTACTTATCAGTGACTGTGACTTTCACAGTCACAAGTCACAAAACAGTGACTTTATGAAATTTGTACAGACTAAGCCGACAGAACAATGGCAGTCCTCATGGGATGAGGAAATCAACTACAAACTTCACATAGTCAAACCCATTATAGAGAGTGACGACCAAGTAGGCATGAAGAACGCTTCACGGAAGTTACTTTATGTCGTCTCCACATTGGTCATAAACATTTGACTCGTAACTTTCTTATGAAACAAGATAAAGTGAAATGGGAAGAATGTGAGCAAGAGCTAACAGTGAACCACATCTTACTGTCATGTGAGAAATTTGGGGCCCTCGAGAAGAAGACATTTCAGGCTGTTCTGCAACAAGCACATTCCATTTCACCCCAGTTTACTTTTAGGAGAGGACGGTCCTGTTAAAATTTTCTCTATTTTTATTTTTTTAAAAGAAGCAATGCTCCTAAACAAGCTGTAATGTTTTAAAACAACGGACCATAGCCTTAGTTGCTTATGTGCCATCGGAATCGGAACAAAGCTTCTAAAAATAACATCTCCATGCTCAGCCTTTTTACTTTCGCTAGTATTTCAGCAATCTGTAGACACTGGATGCATTCCAGACGATTGGAAACTTGCTTATGTAAAGCCTCTGTTTAAATCTGGCGATAAAAATTCTCCCTCCAACTACAGACCAATTTCCTTAACTTCCATATGCTGCAAATTGCTCGAACACATCATTTACGTCCATATAATGTCACATTTAAATGCGAAAAACTTGCTTTTCGAAAATCAGCATGGCTTTAGGCATAAACGGTCAGGTCAAACTCAGTTATTTGAATTAGTAACAGACGTTCATGAAGCCTTACATACCAAGAATTGTATCGGTGCAGTTTTCATTGACCTGTCCAAAGCCTTTGATCGTGTGCCTCACAACTGTCTACTCCGGAAATTGGCCACCTTGGAACTTGATGAAGCGTAACTAGCTGGGTAAAAGAATTCTTATCGGAACGCTCTCTCAATCAGTTATAATAGATAACTGTGTTTCAAAGACCGCATGTGTCAAATCTGTCGTTCCCCAAGGCTCTGTCTTGGGTCCTTTGCTTTTCTTGGTCTACATAAATGACATTGCCACTAACATGACTTCAACTATATGGCTTTTTGCTGATGATTGTGTTTTGTACAGGCAGATAACTACCACAGATGATGTTACTGATCTTCAGGGTGACCTAACTAAGCTAACTGAGTGGTGCGAGAGATGGCAAATGCAAGTAAATACCGAAAAAACAAAACACATGACATTTTCTGTGCTTTCTAGAACCCCTACAAACTCTTATGTAGTAAACGGCACTGTTATTGAAAACGTAACAAAACTTAAATATTTGGGCATCTTCTTAACGTCTGATCTGTCATGGCGAGCTCATATAGAATCAATTACCAATAAGGCTTTGAAAAAATTAGGTTTTTTAAACGAAGCTTATTTTTAGCCAATGCTGATACTAGACTTCATGCGTACACTTCTCTGATCTGGTCATCTCTAGAATACGCATCGATCATCGGAATCCTCATCAAGACAATTTGACTAACCTACTCGAGGCAGTCCAGAACAAGGCTGCAAGGTTTATTTTGCGTTCTTACTCTCGAGACCAAAGTGTATCGGCCCTTAAAAAATTCTCTAGGTCTTCTAAACCTTAACGTGCGTCATAAATTATCTTCGTCTTGTTTATTTCCACTCACTGTATTACAACGGCTCGCTATTTTCTTCAAAACATAATTTTCCAGCGCATCACATCTCGTTACGTGTTGATCATGCGCACAAGGTGCCACCAGTTTTTGCCCGGACAGAAAAATTCAAATCATCTCCCCTCCTCCTATCAATAAATGACTGGAACCATCTACCCGACAGTATAATCCCTAGCGGATGCTTCTTTATTTGAGGCCGCGTTACTCGGTCACCTTCAAGCGGAAAGCGCTGTTTAATTCTTCCTGTAGCGCTTTTTTTTCCTTAGTAAATTTGGTCACACCGTTTATACTGTTCCACCCACTGTTTATACTGTACCTTTATCTTGCGATGTTTTTTTGTGTTCACTCTTGTATCAATTGTTTATCTGTACTTTTTTTGCATTCTGTGTTGTAGAAAATCCCCCCTTATGTAATGCCCTGACGGGCCCTTAGGGTACTGAAATAAATAAATAAATAAAACACAACACAACACGCATTTCCACCTGCGGAGCACGCTTTGTACTTTCCAGCAGCCCAGTCCGTTTCTTGACAACGACAAGCCTAATCTGCCACCCCAGCTGAGCTGTGAGTGCAGTCTGCAGTGTTGATTGGGAGAGCGGGTCGTGTTCACGTGGGCTCTGTGAGAAGAGTGGTGCAAGGAGTGCAAGCTTCTCCGCTGGGGGCCAGCTCTGGGGCTCCAGCAAAATGGCATGCACGCTTAGTGCCCCGACTGCCTGCATCGCCTGGGGTAGGATGCAGGAGAGGCTGCTGTCACAGTTGCTGTCAAATGGCAACAGGGGTTCAGAAATGCACAAGGAAAGAACGAGAGGTCGCTCCTGCACGTTTCTACGGCCCCTGCAGTGTGCAGAGGTGTAACATGTGGGTAGATGTTGTCGCATAGTCCGTTTTCCTGTGTTTGCACTCATGAAATCAACTTCTTTGGCCCTTTTTAAGGCCCCTTTGGCTTGCATGGTTTACAAACCACACCATCTTTTTTGGAGCCATCTAAATGATTGGTATTTTAGGGCGCAGCTCTTTGGCGTCCACTACCTTGGTTTCGCGGCAGTGGCGTCTGTCGACATATGCGTAACCGAGTGAGGGAATGAAGCAGCAAAGGCAGGAAAGAACATGGAGAGAAGTGTCTGGTGAAAATGTGAGGGGGACAGCGGCATGCGTGGCGATGGTGTCATCCCTCTCACTGCCTCCCCTTGCCGCCCAGGAGTGCTTTCCCCTTCGCGCTTTCCCCACACATTGCTCCGTTCGCCGCTCATCCGAACCATGTGTCATTTGCACGGGAGGTGGTTCAGACACGATTTGCAGCAAAGTGATCGCCTGCGGTGGTGACACGCTGCGAGATACCAGCAGAGTAGCGCGTTCCGCCTTGCGTTCGCTGATCACGTAATCATATCCTGAGGCGCAGCGGGTATGCATTGTGGCCAAGAAGACTGCAGTTTGTCCTGCGCCCGAATTTCGCATCAAGGAGTGCATTTTAACACGAATGCGCTTTATGCTCACCGACGCCATATCCATCACAGAAATGACATCACCAGAAAAAGTTAAGTTGGTGCGGCGGTGCTAGGTTTTGAGTCCACAATCACTGTCACTGCAACGGGAGGTACGAAACGCTATACCGACTGAGCCCGGATAACAGTACAAGTGCGCCTTATGTCCTTCCCTCTAACGTGGCCATTAAGATGGTGCTGCCTTCTGGGAGAGGTGAAGCTGAGCAGTGCGTCATGACGCTAATGAGTGCGGATAGTTGGCGCATTGATGGGGCAGCGTGTAGCAGCGGACGCTGCTGTGTTTACCCGTCTGCCGCCTATGTGGAACGCTGCTCAGCTTGTGGGATGCCGCCACTGCATTCCACGGGCTGAGCTCGTCGCAACGCAAGCGTCTGGTGTGCACGCCACGGGGCAGGACCAATGTGGTCGCACCTAGGACGTCGCTCGCCAAGCGCACCCACAAGACAGCTGCCGACCCGCAAGTCATGCTCCTTTCGCTGTAGCTTACTGTGACTTCACCAAACGATTCGCTGACGACCTGTTCAGTTTCGTTCGCACGGTTTGCGAGTGCCTGGGGTTTCAATCGGATTTATGCAATGCTCCAACGCGTGTAAATCAGGGTCTAACGTTGATGCGTCTGATGGTGCCATACCGACGAAATATAAATAGCAGTGTGCATGTTCACATCGATGCACAGTAAAGATTGAAATGCTCCTGTGAAGGCACGTTTCACTGTCGTGTTTTACCGATTCCTATGAAAGAAGGATCAACCACATGTTTTGATACTTTTTTCGCTCTGCAAGCTCCAGCTCTTGCATTAAAAGCCTGCTGTTATGCCGCGGACAAGTTTCTCCTTTCTCATTAAGGTCCCACTATTTATGTGTGTCGCGTGTTGGCCTGTCAGGCTTCTGGCTGTTTTTGGTGTCAAGGCTGGGGAGTTTCTTTTGACACTGGGGCTGCTCTGAAGTAGACGGGCCATGTGCGCATTCGTCCAGTCATGTCGTTGGCAGCTGCATCGCGTAGTTCAACACCTTTGTTGCGTCAGTTATCGCAAGTCTAGCACCCTGGTTGATTAATCCCAAGCCTTGGGGGAGGGGAACTACTGCAGCAATGGAACAGGTGTGCAGTGTGCTTCATTGCTTACTTTGGCCACTTAGGATCTCTGTCTGTCTAGCAGTCGCTGCTTGATATGTGTGTGTGGGGGGTGGCAGTTTCTGCGGGGCAAGCATCCTTGCACTGCAGCTGACACAGTCAAATCAACATGGAGGTTGGGGACAGGGAAACAGCTATTCTGGGAGCATTTTTCTCGTGCAAAAAAACGTGTATAAAAATGGGTGGGAAGAGAAAAGAAAAGCTTCTAGTCTGTACAGGCGGACACTTCAAGGTGATAATGCAATGAGGCAGGGTTCACTGCAGGCATGCCTCGGCGGTTTTGCTAAGGAAAAGCGTAAAGGTAGCAGCAAGATGGGAGACTGATCACAGCCCCTCACCTGCTGTGCACGTGCAGAAGCAGCGCCCACTGGTGAGGAATACCTGAACTGCACTTTACACCTGGGCAGTGTACGGGGGGCATCCTGGTGTTTGGCCATCACCAATCGTAAACTGTCAATGACAGCACTGCACTTGTGCAAAGGTTAGCCCTTCGTTTGAGAGAGCGAATAAACAGTTGAAATGAGGTGGTTACATGCCAGCAGTGTTGGGGTGCTTGTGTTCAGCCATGCCTGTTCTCTGTACCGGAACTGGTCCTTTCTTCTTGCCTGCTCACAAGGAAAACAGTGCAAGGGATCTCTGAAACTGAACGTTCTCTTGAAGGGGCTGCAAGGACAGCACACAAGTTTGGTTAATTGCAAAGACTGCCTTCGCCCAATGACAGCAATGCCAATTGAATTGCATACAGGGTTCGCACAGGTCCTTGAAAACCTTGAAAAGCCTTAAATTTAGAAGTGTCAATTTCAAGGCCTGGAAAGTCCTGGAATTTTTAAGTGGTCCTTGAAAACCCTTGATTTTTCTGAAGAGAACCAATAGCCCTGTCTTTTCACAAGAATTTAAAGCATTTGTCGTGGATTTTAGGTGTTAACAAATGTCGAGAAACATTGTAACAATCAAGTTCCAGTGTATTGCGTGAAATTACTACAAGTTTGGGGGTTAAGGCGGATTTCTGGGCAAGTTGGTATTCCATTGCAAGAGCGTTCAAAGCGCAAAACGTAAAACGAGGGATGACGAGAGGCACAGGGACACGCGCTTGGAGGAAAAAGTTTTGGAGATTTTCATAATCACGAGGCAACATTAGGAGCAGGCCCTTCTCAATCCAGTCCATGTCACAATGCAATCCAGTGAAAGCCGGCTTCTGTTCTCTATCTTGCATCTTCCATCTAGACCGGGGGCGCTCGCTCATTGCATGTTTGCTGTGCCTGAAACACTTCATCTCCGTTTGCTCTTATGTGCATAGGTGGACATGTACATAGTTCGCCCTGCCTTGCAGCAACACTTGCTGATTTAGTTTCAGCTGGAACTGTTGCTGACAAAAGGCAATGCAGGCAACATAAACGAAGTTTTGAAATCAAACAGCCTGAGCAAAACAGCAAGCGAAAAAAGAAAGACCTCTAAGTACCAACCATGAAATAAAAGAAAAGCTGGGGGAGCATTCACGAACCCGTTAATGCCAATCTAAATGTGCACTAATGTGCTTAGGTATTGTGCAATAATAAGCTTTTGCATTGTGTTGAAAAAGTTATGAATAATCCCACATAAAACATTAGATGGGGACCTTGAAAATGTGTTTTCTGGTCCTTGAAAGTCCTTGAAAACCCTTGAATTTTTGCTTTTGAAGCCTGTGCGAACCCTGTGCATACTTCCAACAACTTAGCTAAATACTAAGGGATAAAGACAGAACCAGCCACTTTCTCGCTATGTCTCTATGGCTTCACAGGACCTCATTTGTGCGATTGACAGCCACCGACCTGCACCACCACCAGGAAGCACGAGTGTGCGATTGTATAGCGGGTCCTCTGGTTCCCCTTGTTCGTATCACTTGAGTGCTGATGCGATAACGCTGTTTTTGACAACACATTGGTAACTATGTTTTCAGTGTTTGCAAAACTCTACTGCATCATCGCTGGTATAGAGTTTCATGCAATAACTGGAGAGGAATCCGGTGCTGTGATCGTACGCCACAACGGGCGTGATGGGTAGTTCTAGATTCGGATTGGCGCTCGGTGGCTTGCAAAAGTTATTACGGATTAAAATGTGAAGCCATTTCGTTTTCATTTTGGGCTTGCATGAATGCATTTGCATATGCAAGGTGTTGAAAGAAGCGTTCAAAAATATGCATCTGAATTCCGCACACACGCTGACGCTGAGTGGAAAGTTTCATAACCAGAGCGTGAATCGGGTGGGTTATCAATTCATTGTCGGCAAGGCGAGCACGAAAACACACATGACGGCGCTGTGTGCGGCAAAGTTACCTGCGAATTAGGAGTTGCTGCGCCGCTCATTCGGCAGAACAATGTATTTTCGAAGCTGATGACAGTTGCGAACTGCGTGGAGCAGCCACACTTTTCGTGTGAACACCTGGATCCTACGACGTAGACCAACAGCACCGGCGGCTGATGGGAACGCAGCTTGATGAATGTCACTAGTTCAGGTTAGAATAACTTCTACAAAGGTAATCGGTTTCTTTTTTTGGGGGGGCAGCACAAAAATTCTCTTAAAATGAAAAACTACAAGCACCGAAACTTTTACAAATAGTTTTAAAGAAGTCCATGTCCTGCTGTAGTTGGCTGCAAATGGCGAACCTACTCCACAAGCCTCCTCGACTCCGCGTCTGCTTTTTATTTAAATGCGCTGTTTTATTTCGTACAAAACCAGTTTTTGGTCCCTAGCTTTCTTGTTTGTCATGTAATTTGCAAACAACAAACCGGAAAATGAGTTTTTTTAGGCCCATTTCGATCCTACGCAATCTGGTTCAGGATCATTCCTATCGAAGCATAAGTGCCGCCTCGGAGTTGGCGCTGCCACTAGTGCCAGTGTCCACTCTAGTTATTATTGTGTGAAACTCTACGAGTGCTGGTGTCCAAAGATATCTCCTAAGAAAGGTCTTTTGTGGCCAGAATAGAAACGGTGGCTCTTTGAAGGTTCCCCTCTTGGCGAGCGTCCTGCTGTGCTGCCAGTGTTTCTGTTCCCCTGTCGTCCAGGGAGGAGAGCAAGCAGCTTCCACGGGCGCCCCCTCCTCCGCCCCCTCCTCCCGCTGCTCATCCCGTGGCCGCGGAACAGGGGCAGCTGCTGCTCCTGCTCAAGCAGAACGGTCCCTGCCAGCCACAGCGGCTGCTGCTGCCCAGGCTTCAGCAGCAGGTGTGCCGACTGCTTGCCTCTGCTTGCAGGCTGTTAAGGGCAGGTCACCTTCAGAAGACTTTGCACCTGCTTACTTGGGCATGCACAACTGGAACCCTGGGCTATGGTTAAACGTGTCGACCACTTGTGCATTCATGCACCGTGTGCACCTTCACCATTTCACCCCGAAGGTGGGTCGTTGCTGTGGGTGCAGCCAAAGGGGGAAAGAAAAACTTGGGCTGGGGTGGGCCTGGGCATTGGAGCTCTCGACCTTCGATGTCCCTTCGAGGGAGAAGGAAACCGGCTGACTTTTTTTTCTCTCTCAGCACACTTGACGTTGGAACCTGTGGTATCTGCCTCAGCTGGAAGCGGCTAATGGCATCACTTGTAGCAGTGCTATAGTCAAGATCACAGCTGCAGTGGCTTTGAAGAAACATTGGTGTGAATTGAACGGCCTGAATGGGGGGCTGCTGATAATGCAAGAGCTTCCACATGTCGCCAAGTAGTAGAGGCCAGCAAATGGACCTGCCACAGAGCCCAGGGACACGGGTCCGATCCCGGCCGTGTGGCTGCTTTTCTGACGGCGGTGAAAAGTGCAAGTGGAGTCCCCAGATCTGAGCCACTTTTGCCTTGCAATGATGAAAGGGCACGAGAAACAGTCTGCCATTGAGGCATCTTTAAGAATCAGATGGCTCTTCAAGTAAACTTTTGTTGTAAATTCATTTATCTGCCTGAAATATTTTTCTACCAATTGAAAGGGAAGAATTAGCGCTGCCTGCTTGCGCGCCGCTTTTGTGCCCTGGTACAAGTTGAGGACGGCGATGGCTCACGTACGTAGGGTATCACTCCACCTGAGGGACGGGCCCGGGTGTCAGTGGGCACGAGGTTGCGCCTAGTGTCGTCTTTTTCACTCCTAGTTTCTTTTTGTCATTGCTGCAGGCATTCAGGAGCAGATTAAGCGCAAGAAATTGCAGAGACGACTGGTGCCATGTTCACAGTGCGGCACTTCTTGCACTGCGTGGAGGAACGGCTGGCTTTCTGAGCCATAAATGCTGCTATATCTGTGGCCGTCGGCACTGTGCGATCACAGGCGTGCCGTGGGGTTTAAAAATTCCCGAATAAACTTATTCAGGCCCGAAGGAGGATGCCAGGCAATAAAATTGCCAGGAAAAGCTATCAAAACAACGCTGCCTCAGTTGCAAAAAGGGCCAGGGTACCGAGAGGGTGCTTGCATCGCCAAAGGGACGGCAGGCTAGCCCAATTTGCAGGGAGCCCCTGGAAGATCCCCTGCGGGCGGTCGGAGCTCACCAGGGCCTCCACTGCGGCACATCTCGTAGCCCAGCTGTGGCTGTGGTGCGTCGAACCCCGCGACCAATCAATCAGTCAGATGTTAGAAATGCTGTGCAAATAGCGTTTGCTCTTAGATTTGATGTGCAGCAACTTGTGCAGGGCAAAGTTTGAGCTTTAAGATTGGGGGTTGGATACAGTGGAAGTTACCATTTTTACAAAGAAAAGAATGATGGGACAAACAGTGGAAGTTACGAAAGCACATGCGTTCTGCTGTTCGTACACATGCTTGGCGACTGCGCACAGCATCTGCTTTGCTCGCCACTCCGATCAAAAAACCCCATTTGTCGGCGAGCACTGCAGGGAACGCGCCATCTAGTTACGGAACGTTGCCACGGTACAGGGTGGGGCAACCTCGGTCCCGTGCCGCCGAAATTGGGCCAACGGGCTCAACGCGTTATTCTTTTCGTTTCCCATGAGACCTAGCAACGCGAACAGACAATAGATTCAAACTTCTTCAGTAAACCGCGTTGCGGCGATAATTTTAGCGCGGTTTGACACAATGACTTGCTTCGGCGGCGAGCCTAGCAACGCGAACAGACAATGGCAAACTTCTTCAGCGTAAACCGTGTTCTACCCTGTACGGCGGATGCGTGAATGAAGTTACTCTAGGCGCAGAGCGGTCGGTTCCTGTGAGTGGGACCACGAAAACGCACGATGGCGGGAAAATACCTAAATTGTTTAATTTCTCAGTGAATAAAGCACCGTTTGTACCCGGACAGCGCTGGGGGCACTATAAAACACGAAATCTTTCGAATAAAACCATTGAATTTTCTCTTCATGCTCCTTTAAGACGTTTGGATTATGGGGTTTAACGCGCCGACGCAGTGCACGCGATGAGACACGGTGTAGTGGAGTGCTCCGAAACGTCGTACGCAGGAGATTTGCTTTTCTCCATCATAAAAGCGCGGCGGTCGGGTATTGAAGCCTTGTCCTTGGGCTCAGCAGCACGACGCCTAGCCACTCAGCGGCCGCAGCGGTCCATGGTTTTGATAGTGCGGACAGTGCTGGTACAGGAACGCGGCTTCACTGCATGGCACAACATGTGTTTCCTTTTTTCTGCGCGGCATTAAAGCATTGTGGAAAAGCCTAACACATGTAGAACTTGTACAAGACAATTGAGGTACGCGAAATGTTGAGAACGTTTCTGTGTGCATGGGCAAGCAGCATCAACATGGGTCGATACTGCGTATTTGGCCAGTATGTAAGGGTTGGTTCAAAGCTTGAGCTTTTAGGTTGGCAGTGCCATGGGCGGAGGAAAAATGCTAGGCACAGTGTGCAGCTCCGCACCACCCCACAATCCAGCAGTGTCCAACTAAATCCTGGTCATGATCCAGTGCCCAAGTACGGGTTGTAAGCTGAGAAAGAGAGCCCCTGTCAGCTGTAGTTGGGACTCTGCAAAGTCTTTTTTCTTTCTGTGCCCTGGCTTGTTGGTTTCGTTCCTGACTAGTATGCATGTCGCCGAGAGGGAAAGGGCCGATTATTTTGATCGGCTAGCGGCTTCTACGGTGAAGAGTGCCGTGTTGAGGCCGCCCTTGTGGCTGTGATTAAACGCTGGTTCCAATCGATGTTTGGGGCCCATAACTGTGCCACCAGATGCTGCAACACTGTTTCCCCAAGGGATCGCGGAGCAGTGGTTTGCCGCGTGCAGCTGGTGTCTGGCAACAGGTCGCACCAGTCAACCCAGGCTCCGTTCAGTGCAGAGGAGGGCTCTGTGCAGTCACTGGGGGCTAGGGAGTAATGCTTTCGGGCCGGAAGCCTGTGAATGGAGCCAATGTTGGTGTTCAGAGTTGAAGCAGCCAGGCAGTACAGTGCAAGAACACGGCCGCTCGAGGCCGTTTCTTCTCTTCCCTTCTCTTTGGATTAAATTTCCGGTGCGTATTTTGAGACGCCTGTCCTTTGTGTTGCGGTGTTCTCTTTTCAGATCCTTTTTGTGCATGCAGGGGCAACTGAACCGCATTTGTAGGGCTGTTTTCTTTTCTGTGCGTTTCTGCACAATGGAGTACTATTTAGATGTCATGACAGGGGTACACCTTTTCTCCCCATAACGCCTCTCGAAACATTTTCCCCACAAGGACTTTCGTGCTTGCAATGTGTTGCCTTGAAGCACTGCGTCCTCTCAGCTGGCCGCGCACTCAGTTGGGCTGCCCTGGCAGGTGCAGCTGCGACTGGGGACCCCTGGGGAGGCGGCGAGCGTGTTTGTCACGGCTGCTGGCTCCCCTCTGCCTCCTGCTGCTGCTGCTGCTGGGGCCGTGCACGCTCAGGGCACCACACCACGTACGTCTGTGCTTGGTTTCTCTGTGGAGCTGTGGAGGCAAGGTGGCCCCATTCTGCCAAAAACCCTTGTGGGCTGATTCCACGAGACGTTGAACGCGCGTGTGCATGCACGTTTCGTTTGTCCTCGTATTGTTAATTATGAGTTGGGTGCGAGCCAGGGAATAGTGCAATCCGTTTTCATCTAACCTGCGTACTTCGCGAGAACTAAAATTGCAAAGGTGGTGCGGGTGATACGCTGGTCCTGGCGGCTTTCCCAACTTTGGGGCCTAGCGCGTGGCAAGGTGAAGCTGTTCTCAGTAAAATTTGTTTAAAACAAAAACTACACCAAAATTACTGGCAGTTCAAAACAAACTTAGCGTTGTACTGTGAACAAAAAATATAGAAAAATGTCAGGAAATTGGACCAGGCGCTAGATTGTCGCTCACTTTCATGCCCCTCGTCTCTGTGACTTGTAACATCGGCCAAATCATATCTGCGAAATATCACTGGTGTAGAAAAAATGTAGATAGATTGAGTGCTGTGCTTTTTCTAAAACTGCTAATTTTAGAAATATACAAAATAAGAATAGAAGTTCAGTCTCAATTTTCTTGAAAGTTAAAGAAACGAAACTCCTTAAAAGGTGTGGGCGCCTCGGCCGCAAGGCTAGCTCCACTGAACACGGCCACGCACCGCCAACTGGCGTAGCGGCAGTGATCAGCAAGGAACACACCAGACACAGAAATCGCCAACAGCGATGTTTACTGCACCACAATGAGGAACGTCGGGTGCGTCGCTCTACCACCGCCAAGACCACCTTGGTCAGGACGGGAGAAACAGCAAACAAAGGAAGGTCAAAAAGGCCGCTCCCGGTGATGGCTGGTACCCAAAGAGAGCCTTCCTCCGTCATCCACCCCAGACCAGCCCGCCCGGAGCTCTCGGGCAAAACCAGTTCCGTCAGGGAGAGAGAGACGTTCCCCCTCTTGCCTCTGCGGTGAGCCGACAGGGATAGGGAAGATAGCGGACCTCCGTAGTTGCCACAGAGGGCCAACAACACTGCTGAAACGACGTTGCATCATTTTTGTTTCTACCAAAGTTATAAGTGGCTGAACACTCGTGTTCAAGACTAGTCTCCAAGCCATGTGCTCTGCTTCTGCCACTGCTTTTTTAAAAAAAGTGTCTGTTCACCCTTTGCGGCCACACCAGGGAATTTTGAACCTATTGCATCCTTGTAAAAGCAAAATGCGTGTGTTTAATTTTTTTATCGGCAGTGAACACTAGCGCAGCTGCGTCTGTGGCGTAGGCCTGACCAAAAGCGTGCCTTTGGAAATGAGAGCAGGGCAGCAAAAGAAGGAGTTATTTTTGGTATGCTGACTGCCGTAACTTGTTTAAAAGGGATCAGAAATGTGGGGCACTTGTTTAATGACGAAAATCCAAATGGCGCAGTTGGTTTCGATGTCGGGAAAACACCGACATTCACCAGGACAGGCGCATAGCTTGTGCAGTCTAGTTGCAGCAGAGCGTGCACCCTCCCTGCAGCCAACGGGGTGCTGTTGGAGCCGGCCGGGGCAGTGGCCAGTGGGCAGCAGCCGGAGCCCGACACGGGGCCCCCTGCCGCTGGGACGGAGGAGCACTTCCGCGCCCAGATGCTGCACCAGACCAGCCAGGTCAGAACGGGGGCAGTCCTCTGGGGGAAGGGTCTGTTGCACGGCGGAGGTTTGTTTGCAGCACCGCTCCTCCTCGCCTTCCACTCGAGTGCCGTGGTCATCTTGCCGAGGGGCGCACTCGTATCACCCGGTACACGTCTCAAGCACCGGGAAGGTTTGGGCAGCGCCCTGGGGCAGTAGTGTGTTTGAACACTGCACCCCTGGCAAGTTCAGGGCAGTTGCAGACAACGTGTTCACGACATCACACAAGTCAGTACTCCTTCACACCTGTCGAGTGGCTGCGACAGCGTTCAGCTTTGGTCTGAAGTGGCTCTCGTGCACATCACACGGTCTTCAGGGACGGAAGGTGTCCCAGTCACCTGTTCCCCCTCTGCTTGTTCTTTATTTGCGTGCGCATGTGCCTGCAGGTTGCGTCTCTAAACTGGGCCGTGGTTGATCGCTCCTGCTGTGCCAGGTTCTCCTGGGACATCAGTCAAGCCCACAATGGATCAGTGTGATCCACTCAGCCACAGGGACCGCGATCCTTCAGAAAATGACCTCCTGCACTCCAGCCTCACTCGGTTGCTCCACAGGCTACGCCAAGGTTACTTAATCATGTGTGGCATTGCGGGAAATCACCTCTGGTTTCAGTCGTTCTTTTGCCAAAGTAAGAAAGTGGCACTCTGTGGTTGCAGCTGTGCCAGTGCAACACAGCGGGCGAAAGTGGAAGCTCACAGCCACTTCTGAAATTGTAGCGAAGCATGGCAGCTTCCCAATTCCAATGCCGATGACATGTGGTTGAAAGCCATTTGGAACCACTTTGGAGCACGTGTACAAGGCGGCTTTCTGTATGGCTGCCAGCATCGGCGCATTTGGAATGCCCGGTCACTGCTGTGGCTTTGCAGCTTCTTATTCCGTCCAGACTAATCTCTCACTGGTTACCCATGGCAGGCTGCACTGGAATCCCCATCCCCCGATGCAAACCCCATGCACTCTGGTTACATTTAGACGACGACTCTCGATGAAACTATATCACGAAAGGGAAAGAGGCTCTTAGAAGAATTCTGCTGGTCTTGAGTATGAGGAAAAAACGGTGCGTAATTTTAAGCGAGGAGAAAGCACGATTGCTCAAATCCTTTCTTTGTCCTCGTTTCAGCGCTGTTTTCTGTCACGTTGTGCAGAAGCAGAAGCTGGCCCAAGTTCGGACCATGGTTTCATGCTGATGCATGCCAGTGCCTAGGCGAGCTGGCCTTGAGTGCAGGGCGGGCATGGCTCGCCAACAGGCTTGCCAGTAGTTGCCTGGAGCTGCCAAAAGGTTCTCGCAAAGGAGGTTTGAAGTTGCTCTGTCATTGTCATTATCGACAGATTTATTTTTTCAGGAACTTTTCAGTAGCTCCACACAACACTAGCCAAGGAAAACTGTCTCTTTTTTGTTGGTTTTGGCTTCAGGAGCAAACAGAAGCCGTGTGGCAAGGGAAGTGGGCGAGCAACGTCGCTAGCTGCCATGGTGGAACCACCACAAGATTGCAGTGCCGGGTTTTCCTGTGGGACAGTAAAACCTCGTTACAAGAGGCGCTTGGTTATAAGAGACATTTGAATGAAGGCGGTTTGGTTGGTTTTCCCATGTTCGCCATGTTAGCAGCATTGCATACAAGAGACCCTGGGTACACGGGACAGGGTCCCTCGAGTGTCTTCTCTTGTAACGAGGTGCGTATGTGGTGTGCGTATGGGCGTGACAGCCCCCTCTGCCCCTCTGCTGCAGCAAACGGCCCTGCTGCAAGGCGTGCTGGAGGAGCAGCGGCGGATCGCGGAGGCGGCGGAGCGGCAGGCGCGGGCGCTGGAAGAGCAGAGCCACGCCGTGTCGCAGCTGCTGCTGCTCATGATGGGCAACCAGCGCCACGCAGCGGCCTCCTCCGCCCTGCTGCCCGACACGCCCATCGCCCTCCTCACCCCCGACATGGTGCAGGTGCAGCACGCCACACCCTCCGCCTCCTGAGGAGTGGCCCGGCCGGGCTGCGGCCAGGGGCCGCTGTCTCGCTCCCTGTGCAGCCATGGGCTCGTGGGGGAACAGCTGGGGCAGTGTTCTGAGGGACGGTTCGCTCCCAGGATTGGCCTGGCCCGGCTGTGAACGGATTGCAACTCGGCTGCCTTGTTGCCGCTGCCCCTTGCCCTTGCATCTAGGTCATGCAAGCAGTGTAGTGGAGGACAGTTTTCTTGTTCGAGGACCAAGCTGGCATGTAGTAAGTACCCACCACAGTGGCTTGAATCGCTTGGCGAGGAGGTTGTTTGTGCGATTCCTGGCTGTGGCGGCGGTTCGTCTGGCTGGGAGCAAGAACGGCAGTGTGCTTGTGAGTGGTGCCAATTGTTCCCGGGTGAGGATACAGGCCGTCAAGCTCCAGTTTGAAGATGCTGGGTTGGCGTCGTAAAGGAATGCCACAGAACACGAGAAAGGGAGGCTTCGCTAGTCTCCAACACTTGCTATCACCTAGTGCATCTCGAAGAGCAGTGTTTTGGCATGGTGTTTTGCTAGGCTTGTGCGAATAGTAATATTTCAGGTCAAAGCAAATAGTCCTTTGTCACTGAGCTTCCTGTCACTGAGACACTGAGCTTCCGATCCTGGCGGGACCTTCATAAAAAAGTTCTATAGTAAAATCTCGATGATACGAATCTCGCAGGACCGCGAAAAATATTCGTATCATCCGAAATTCGTATGAACCAGCACATACCAAAAAATTGAGCACTAGAAAAAGTTTTTGTTTATTAAATTGAGCACTAGAAAAAGTTTTTGTTTATTTCTTTTCTTACTTTCGCGTGGAGAAACCCGTTACATTTTTCGGCTTTTTTTAACCTCCATGTCACCGAGCAGTAATTTATGGACTTTTGTCTCCTCACTCGCGGTGCCCAAGATTCGTGCGCGTCGGCGTTGCGCGCACAATATTTTCACGCCCACGTCGGCGATTCTGCGCTTGTGGTCGCCTGTGCCTCGGTCAGAAAATGACGCGCGACGTGCGTGGCAGTGGGAGGAGCCTGATGATTTGCACCAGTGGGAAGGCATGCGCCTCAGGGCAGCAGTTTCGAAGCGCTCGAGACAGCTGGCTGGCTCCACCGGAGATGTTTAGGCTTAGCACCCCGGCAACACCCCGGCTTAGCATGGGCGCTTCAACTAGCGGTGCAGATGATGTTTTATACACCGTTTTGGCCCACATTATTAGCTCATTTACCGCATAAGAAACTGTGTGTTTGCTTTGAGCGGCATTTTAAACAGCGGTTAGAAGCGGTGGCTCGAGCGCCCCGCACCACTTCGCGACCGAAGCTGCCGCCTGGTTGCAGCGGCTGGCCGCGCCCCGCGCAGCGTGCGGGTGGTTTCGCGCGGTGTCTGCGCGCCTGTGGAGTGCGCGGCGCGCTTTTG
This sequence comes from Haemaphysalis longicornis, assembly GCA_013339765.2. Taxonomy (NCBI): domain Eukaryota; kingdom Metazoa; phylum Arthropoda; class Arachnida; order Ixodida; family Ixodidae; genus Haemaphysalis; species Haemaphysalis longicornis. The sequence goes on from JABSTR010000262.1 coordinate 108,483, forward strand.
CGAGCAGAAAACAACAGCCCGGCTGTTGCTGGAGAAAGAGCGACAAAAATGGGAGAAAGAGCTCGTACGTCACCGTCAGTTGCTTGTTCGGCAGTGGGGCGCCACGCCGGCTCGTTCGTATCATCCGCAGGGCTACGCAGGCCCGTTTGTGAGAGCTGAAATTTTTCCCATTGCAAACAATGCAATTTTGCCAGGACTTGTCAAAAATTCGTATTATCCCGAAATTCGTATCACCCAGAATCGTATCATCGAGATTCCACTATACGTATTGGGTTGGCACCCGTGGACGCATTTGCCATGTCACTTAACTGATTGAAGCAACTGATGGCCACTGAAGTTCAAGAGTTGAGTGCAATAAGCACCTGCTCACTGCACGCGTGTCACACGGTAACCAAACAAATTGTTTCGTTACCATTGCATTGTTTGAAACCATGAAACAGGAGCCTCGACTACCCTGACGAACATCCGCGCGTAAGAAGGCTACGACAAGTAGTATAAACTCTCGGTGTCTATGCTACGACAACGCTCTGAATGTGGATTAGCTTGTCTTGGCTCCACATGTAGTCAAGATGTAGGACTGATGTCAATGGCGCTGCGGCCTGCCTAACGAAACCGAAATTCACCGATGTTTTGATATTTGTTCACCCCGAATACGAAATATCGGAAATTTTAAATTTGAGTTGAAGCGAATTCGAATACTGTAATATTCGTTCCAATGTTCGAAGCGCCCGAATATTCGCACAAGCCTATGTTTTGGGCATGCACACTAGTGTGAATATCAGAGGTGAGCGTTCTGTCTTGCGTAATGCTGGTGCTTTTTTTTACACGGGTATCTTCACACTTGTCCACAAGTTTGTCAGGCCTTGTTTTCATGTCTCAAGTTTCGTGCACTCCAGTGGGGCTGCTGTACTCGAGAGTGCATCCAGAGCCATTGTCTTGATGGCATCTTGAGAATTTTCACTCATATGCGACTAGGAGTTCATACGCTGTGTTGCGAAAGATCTTTTTAACCCTTTATTGACGAGAAAATAAAATACTTTCAAAAAACATTTATTTCTTTGCAACATGACTAAGCATATCTTATCAAAAGAGAAAAAATTCTGCGTATAGTTTCTAAAATACAGCTTTGTTGCCTGTGGGCAACACTAGGCACGAGTCCTAAGGTGGGCTTCACTGCGTGCTTCTTATGGGTTAGTGTGGAACTTGTGCATGCACTCCTTTCCTGGAGTGAAACAGAGGTGTACGTTGCACTTCCTGCACATGACTCGCGTGATTCCTGTGCGGTTTGGGTACTTACACCGGCCTTTCTTTGCAGAAAACCTCGGGAGATGGTCAGTAGTATCGAGCCTTATCTCCTTGCATGGAACAGGAGCTGCTGGCCGGCACCGCTTCTTCGCCTGCAATTCATTCTCGACTTTTGATAGGCCCAGTGGTCGCTTTCTCGAAGGGGTTGGCACCTTGCCCTGTTGCTTCAGCGCGCAGGCAATGTCTGCTTTGAATGATAGCAGGGTCATTTGGTCCTTGCCAGGCACGTTCGCCATGGAGGCATCTCGACGGTAGAGGAGCCAGCAGTTGACGACTACTACATCCAGTAAATGAAAAAAGAGCCTCCTGTACCACTTCTTTGACCTTATGTGGATGCGGTGGAGTGCCACAAGCATGTCCACTAGATCAACACCTCCCATGCATTCGTTGTAGATGCCGACAATAGTAGGGCGGGGTCTTCTTGTCAGCGCTTCACAGCCTGCTCGGGTGACGCAGAAGCAAACGTGGACAGCGAAGCCACGGGGCGGTTGCCAAACCACTTGACAGCCCTCAGGCTCACCCCTTCAAATGTGGCTTCCATTTCCACATAAGAGCCACGCCCTTTCTTCTTCAGATCTTTGTCGGATGGAAGTTTGCATCCTTTTAGGCGAGCCTCGCGCACTGTCCCTACAGAACTGATTCCAACCTTCTGGAGGACTACTTGTAAATCGACACACCGCAAAACCAGTTATCAAAATACAAGATGTAGTCTAGACCGCGGGGCACGACACTCGCCATTCGCAGGACGATGTTGCCACTTGCGCCGATGTCTGGGAAACCTTGCTGCGGAAGAATTTTGCTTGTGTAGACTTCAAAGTTGTACATTATGCTGCATTCATCGCAGCGAAGGAAAAGCTTATAACCCCATTTTTTTGGCTTGTTGGGCAAATGCTGCTTCAATGAGCTGCGGCCTTTGAACGGCACCAGCTGCTCATCAACGTATAGCTTTTGAGACTTTGGTATCTCGTGGCGTTTGGCGACCAGGTGGTCCAACAGGGGCCGCACTTTGTACAGCCTGTCACGTTCGGGGTCATTCTGGTCTGGTGCTTCCTGGTTGTCACTAAAATGCAGTGACTGCTTGATTTCTTCCCACCTGTCTCTTGTCATGGTGTCGGCGACTTGACTGACCAGTACATGCGTGTTTGAGGCAGCTTCGTAAGTGACATAGTGAGCACTGTACCGATAAACTGCTCTAAATCATTGACTGTCATTGAAGTAACTTTGTTAGGATTCCTCTGAGCACTATACAGGGAGGACTGCTCACACACGAGACAGGAATGTCACGTCAAAGAAGTTTCTGAAATAGGTGATGGGAGACTCCAGCGGGGATGGGTACGGTGGTACGTCTTTCCACTCAGGCATGGCATTACCCGAGGAGCCTTGGACAGCCTTCCATGTGGGAGAATCCTTTGAAGGCTTGGGGATTTCGTCAAGCGCATTGTCCATACTGCCCGTGCTTGGAGCTCTTGAGACCTTTTCATCTTGACTGTCAGCTGACGGGGCTGTAAAAATTGCACAGAAAACGGTTGCGATGTCAACAGAGTGCAAGAAAAACCAAACAAAATTAAAAATAGTATATGAATTACTCTTGCAAATTTTATCAGTGCTCCCTGTGCTCAGTAAAATCTATTTTCTGCTAAAGAAAAAACTTGCGGAATTACTGTTCCGCTAGCTGGACTAAACAATGATACTGTTTGAAACACACAGAGCCAGCCTTGCTGCAAAGCGTAAAGAGAATTCCAAACTCTATCAGCGTCCCACGTAGAGCTGACGAACTTGAGAACACCTAGAAGCGCCTGCCATGAGAGATGCCGGCAGCCTCAAGTGGGAGCGCCGAGCCACACGGCCTTTTTTAGTGCAAGCCACCCCTTCCTTCACCTCATCCCACTCCTCCCCTGTATTATGCAAGAGACCTTGCTTCATTCGTCAATGGAGTGATAGCGTAGCTCTGACTGACACGACAAAATGAATGCTTGGTTATCCGGGCTGAAGCAGCATTTTCAGGATCTTCGTCGTTCGACGAATCCAGGCCAGAGTCGTCACTGTAGTCAGGGGGCACTTTTGCAGCAAATTTTCCATAAAATGCGCCCGGGTCCATTTTTCGAACTTGTTGCTGGGTCTGCGTGTCCTGCGTGAGGTCGTGCAGCAAATATGGTAGCAGTGCAGGCAGCGGAGTGCAGCGCAACCTCAGCGGGATGAGAAACACAGCATAGTGCCTGATGTTGCCTGTAGGCAACAAACACATCACATGCCCGTACGGGCACAAATTAGCAGCGCCGTTTATATAATTTGATAACGAGCAAAGTGAGGCATTCTTCTAAGCAACTGTAAAATGCCAGAGAGAGAAAAATGAATGCTTATCCGGAAATAGATGTTCGAACGCTGAAGTCGAGCACTATGCAAAGATTTTCGCGCCAAACGTCTTTTTTCTCTTCGTCGATTTCTTAGTTACACACCAGATGGCGCCACACGTCCATGTGGAGCCCAATACTGTTCATGCTTTACATGGCAGGGTTAGAAAAGAAACTGGAAGAAAGTCAAGTAGGGTTTAGCCTAACCCATATGCTGCAAGGCGAAGTGGTACTACAGCATATTCTGGGAATGCTATACGCAGACGACATTGTTCTTTTCGCTGATAACCAAAGAGATATGCAGCGGCTAATAAATATTAGCGGCCAGGAAGCCACTGACCTCGGGTTAAATTTCAGTGCAGAAAAATCAGGAAGAATGGTTTTCAGTGACGCTACCACCGACGTAGTGTCTATCCAGCAAGGCGAATTACCTAGAGTGAAGGAATATAAATATTTGGGAGTGTGGATAAACGAAGGGGATACCTACTTAAGTACTCACGAGGAGCAACTTAAGGTTAAGGGAAAGCGAAACGCAGCTATAATGAAGCATAGAGCTCTGTGGGGGTATAACAAATATGAAGTAGTAAGAGGAATGTGGAAAGGAGTAATGGTTCCGGGTCTCACGTTTGCGAATGCTGTATTCTGCTTAAAATCAGACGTTCTATCAGGCCTTGAAGTAAACCAGATAAACGGTAGGACGTTGGCCTTGGGCGCGCATGGAAAAACAACTAACGAAGCAGTTCAGGGCGATATGGGCTGGGCGTCGTTTGAAGTTAGAGAAATTCAGAGTAAAATATGCTTTGAGATGAGGTTGAGGGCAATGGATCAACGAAGGTGGGCAGCTAAGGTTTTTAGGTACCTATACTTGAAAAGCGTGGACACGCGGTGGTTAAGAAAGACTAGAAGGCTAACGATGAAATACGGAAAGAACAGTGGGGAATCCAAAACAGCCAAGGTAACCAAAAAAGAGGCAAGGCAGATTGAAACAAATAAATGGAGGGAAAAAAATGGAAGCTAAAACGTCGTTAGAGATGTACAGGGCTGAGAAGATGAACATCAGAAAGGAAAATTTCTACGATAATTCCCAGGGCAGTGCTTTGCTTTTTGAGGCTAGAGCAGGTTGCCTGCGAACTAAGAGTTTTGTGGGGAAGTATTCACAAAATGATGGGGTGTGCGTGGTCTGCGGAAAAGAAACAGAAACTATGCGGCACATAGGGTTAGAGTGCGAGGGTATCCATCCAAATCTACATGAAGGGAATATTGAGCTTCCAGAAGCCCTAGGATTTAAGGGTATCAGAGAGGAAGTTAACTTCAAGGCTGTCGAGGGGACGAAAAAAGATTAAGAATGCTGGTGGACGAAAAGCAGAGAGGGGAATATTGCCTAGGACAGTTACCACCTGTAACAGGGAAAAGAAAGTATTTCGGGCCTAATAAGCTTTAGTGCCTGCCCTAAGCAGCGCTAGTATTAAACCAAGAGTGTAAAACATCGATATATTAGTCCTTTTTGGTAAGATGACATGTCATCACCCCGCTTCAAAGGGGAAACCAATAGCGATCATCATCACCACCAGCGATAACATGGGCAGACTTTTGAGGGAAAAAGAAGCGTGTGAAACCGAAAGTGAACCGAAGAAAAAAAACATTTTCTGCTATGTTGCCTGTGGGCAACGTTCGTCAATAAAGGGCTAATGGTGAAACAAAGTGGTGCTTTCTTATCGGTTGTCACTATGGCAGCATTGTTTTCAGTTTATTCATTGGTCCTCTGTAGTTGGGACCAAGGAGGCTGTGCAGGCATGCTGGAGTGGGCGCATTGTAGGCGATGAAGGGCCCGGCCAGCCCACCGCGAGAGCAGCTGCAACTCTATACTGGGCTATGATGGGGAACTTGATTTCCGCGTGGGCTGTTGAGGGCCTCTTGCCAGCACCTTTGCGGGGTGGCACTATGGAATGGGAACAAAACCTGTACCAGCCAAGCTATAACACGGGGTTTCTTGGATAAAACCAGCACGAACTCAGACGAAGACGAAGGAAGTGTACCACAAGGACAGCCGCTGGGCCAACGTTGCGGCCCTCCAACACGGGGTTTGCTGAAAAATTGGAAGAAGGGGTTGTTTTGAGAATAGTGTCCCCATTAAGCCTAGTGAGGCTAAGATTGGGGAGCTGTGGTGGGCCACTGGAGGAAATTTGGCCTTTTGGAAGAAGACTGAAAATTTAAGCGAGTTGAATAAAAAGTGAATACGTTACGCATTTGAGGAGGAGGAAGATTTGGGCGAGCATTGTGGTGATGGGGATGCTGTAGGGTATGGCCAGATTGGTGATAACGCAGGGCGTGATGGCAGCTGGCAACTCTGTCCGCTTGTCACTGACGCGAGGCGCAGCTCAAACACATTGGCTCTTGTTGTGGTGGACGATGTTCTAGGGATGTGCTACTGTACTCTACATGTCTGCAATCTTATGTTATAGAGCACCCCCATAATTGAATTTAGGGGGCTGTTTCTGGGGCCCGGGGGGGCTTATAGACAAGCTATAAGGAGTAGTCATCATTCATTTTTTTGTTCGTGTCCTTGACGCCAACCCTCGTGGCGAAGACTGGGAACATTCAGTTCCTTTGCACAGGAATGAAGGTTGCACTTCTGAACAAATAAAACTGGGACTAATACAGGGTGTCGAGAAACTGCGCAGCATTGCAGACCACTAGCAATGAGTGTTATCATTTTATGAATTTTGCGACTGCTGCACACAGTTGGTTGGATGTATATGTTATAAGCACGGACACTGCACACACACCTCCCTGCATAAGTAAACTACTAAAAAAGTCATGAGCTAGAAGGTGGTAAGAAAAAATGACCTGGAAATGTTGTCGGAGGATGGTGGTCCTCTGCTGCCCTGCCCACCTCTTGCAGTCTTCCCCTCCCCTCTAATCCCTCCTGCGACAAACACGGTGGCAGTTTGCTCAAGTCAGTTAAGTTTTCCCACCTTCCACCCAAGCGGCAACTATTGGAGCCTTTTGTTACTGCTGGACTTGGAACACTGCCACAAGGTCCAGGATTGGGCACAGCCGCTTTTAGTATTTAACACATTTTTTTATTTGCTATCACAAATATCAAGGAGCGCACATATTTTCAATCAAGAGCTCTGCCTAGCCCCAGTTACAGGTGTGCCTAGTGTTGTCTTTGCCCAACGATGTTGACAAGTATTGCCGCCATATTTTGTAGCTTGGAAATGTTTTGCCTGGAAACTTGGAAACTTTGCCTGGTAGCTTGGAAACGTCTTGTTCAAGAACTCTTGGCCGAACGGCTGGACAGCAGGACAAAAATTTCCATCTTTAGGCTGCTCAAGAAAGGCCTTAAAAACTGGACAATATGTGTGCATTCTCGTAACATTTGCATCCGCCTAGGTTTCTTGCTGTAGCACCCCAGCCCTGTGCTGTTGGAATCTTCAGGAACGCGTGGGTCGTGGTCAGCGGCATCTGGCACTCCAGGGCTGATGCTGGGCAGCCCCCTTGCATGGTTGGGCAGGGGTTCGAAAAAGAGCGCTTGTCGGTGGTGACAGAAGCGCACGGGCTGGCTGCATCTTGCAGCTCGGGAAACGTAGCGACCAAGGGGGCAGCAAAGCTGTGTCAAATCCCCCTCCGGTCACTGGAAGCTGTTCCTCCCCTGCTCTTTGTCGTGTGGCAAGCCAATCGCTGGAAGCACTTCCTTCCGGCACACGGTCTCTCTCCTTTGCGATAGATGGCAAGCTTCTGGTGGGCTCGACAAGTTGCGGCCAGAGGTTTTCAAGAATTAGTTCTCGGTACTTGCTTAAGGGGGGACACGGGTCCTGAAGACCTTTTTGTTATTTTTGCACCCATCTCCTTGAAATTTGCACATTGAGTGCATTTTAGCATCCTGAGCACAAATTTGCAGTCAGTTTTCATCTATATAGTCTAAGTTCAGAGTTTTGCAACATGTTATGTCATTCCATTTCAGGCAATTTTTTTATTATCTGCTTATGATATACTTGAATAATTTTTGTTCTTTTGTGCTCTCGAAGGACCAGGGAGTGCAGCTATACCACAGCAGTAATTTTATCAGTTTCTGCAATTGCTCTGAACTTATGAAATGTCAGGTCATCAATTGTCAATGTTTTCGTAAAACAAAATGCATGAAAAATTGTACTAGTACAAAGAAATTTTATATTTTTCTGGTTTTATTGCACTGTTCAGTTCTTAAGCTTTCAAATGCAGCAGCAATGACGCAAATCTGACCAGTACATCCCAAGATATTGTACCTGACAGTTGACCTCGTGGGGAAACAACTGGTTTTGAGAAAACAAGGCACTAAGTTCGGAAATGCAGGGGAAAATGGCCATTTAGCCGACTTCAAATGGTGACAGCTTTATAAATACTTATGGTATAGCTATAATATTTTGCAGGTACATTCTTTGGGACCTATAGACTGCAAATAAAATTAATACAGAAAATTGATTTTTTGGCAAATTGTTGGTCCTCAAGACCAGTGTCCCCCCATAAAGGGTGATGTTGCTCTCAGTTGATGCATCACTGAAGCTCCGTTTTCCTGAGGCTTTTCTGCTGACGTTTGTGCTCCCTTAAGCACTGCGTCCGTAGAAATGTCGGCAGTTGCCTGGACGGCATTGTCCGGGCACCAACTAGAGGCACCAACGCTTTGAGGCCCCGTTGCTTGCCGTATTCTCCGTACTTTCTTTTCTGTGCAAGTCGTGGTCTCTTCCGTCACAAGCCAGCTATCGATGATGTGTCACTTTGTGTACGTGTCTTGCCTTGCTTCAAGCACTATTAAATGAAATTCCACGTCATGCTTAAGGAAAGAAAACAAAAGTCGTTACGAATTAACAGGGTGCCTTCAGAAAAACAGGGAAATCACGGAATTCCACGGGTTGTTGTAATACTTGCATCTATTTGTTTATTGGGTGCACTTGTGACCGTTTTTCGGGGGCCAAATGGTCAAAGCCAGCTTTTTTGGGAGCGTTTTTCGGCTGTCCTCTTTTGTGGCCTGTGATTTGAAAATGACCTTTGTTGGGTGTGTGACCGCCTACCATGAGCTTGTCGATGACTGGCTAATCATGCAGTGTGGTTTCTGAAATGCTTTGTATCTGAATTGACGTGAATGACGAAAAAAAGTGCCTTGCCCACAAGGGGTGGGCTGCCTTTCTCAGTGTCTGTGCAGGGCTACTTGAGGAAGCATTGCTCGGAGTCCTTTGCTTCAGGATGGGGGACAGCGAAGTCTGGGGTGCTTTGAAACACGCTGCCACATCTCTTCGCTGCTGGCAGCAGCTTGTGAGATGTTTCATTTCGTGTTACTTGTGGGTGGCAACACGTTTTCTTGTCGCTTGAAGGGACATTTTAAATTCTCTGCTCGCATACTGGAGTGGCCCAGTGGTTAAAGGGACCCTGCAGCACTTACCATCGACTACTCGGAATGTCTTTGAGGTGGAGTCCCAGCACTCTACTCCCACAAGAATTATGAAAATGCGTTCACTGTCACCAAAAATACACACGATGAGAAATCACGCATAATTGTTCCCCCTCAGCTCGACCGTGGACAGGCGAAAGCTGCGCGCTCTCTCCTAGAGAGGGGAGTGGCTCACACCGTTCTGTTCGGCGGCCTTCAATATTTAGCAAAACAGTGCACTACACAGGAGGACAGAAGGAAGAAAAGACAACACAAGCGCTGTTCCGTTTGTCCCATGTTTCGTCAAATGATACACCAACTTGCCCGACTACAAACCCTGCGGCCTTCGATACATCACAGGTTGGGAAGTTTTCTCTTTTTCTCCGCAACGTAAAGGAGTCTGGTGCCACAAAAAAGCAGGCATGGCTGCCTGCTTGCAAGTGCGCGCTCGGGCTGGTAGGGCGTTTTTGAAGCAGTAAACGTTGTTATCGAGTGGTCTCGTTGAAAGGGGAGTATTGAGTTTGTCACTCAAACTCCGCGCACACTCAAAACACAAAAGTAATGCCAAAACTGCATACAAGTTCAGGCATAGAAGAGGGTGGTACACAGCACCGCCGACGGCGGATCGTCACAGGAAATGTGAGAAATGGGCCGCGAAATTGACCAGCGACAGCCAATAGGACAGCCATGGCCCAAATGACGTCATTTAGGCCCATGCCAGGGGGGCCTAATGAGGAAAATCGAAGGAAGCGCGGTTGGTTTTTTCCGTGTGTTTCACAGTGATTTGCGCGCCCACCGCTTCACATGCACATGCAATATTTGGCTCGGGTATTCCTGGCAGTGTAAGCTGAACTTGGCGCAGGTTTACTTGGACTGCTCAAAGAGTGCTGCAGGGTCCCTTTAGGGCATTTTGCTGTTTAGTGCAAGGTGTCGGGTCCTGGTCGTGGCAGTCTGTCATGCGAAGGAATCGTATGACAGGTAAGGCCAACACCACAAGAAACGCCCAAATAAGACGACAACAAAGAAGACCGCAAGGCACGCGGCGCGAAGGTCCTCGACACCGGCTACGGCGCCGAAGGCTCGCGACCACGGCACGAGGCTTGCGCCGGCGAACCAGCCAATGGGAAGCGGCCAGCGACAGCAAGCTGGTGGGAGAAGAAGTGGAAAAAGAACACCCAGAGTGTGAGAAGAGAGACTGAAGTGTGGAGCGTGACCGGGCTGCGCGGCGGTCGGGCGTCCGGACCCGTGCCGTGCCCCAGGAGGTCCTCCACCAGAGCAACCTTCGAGACATCTTCTCCACAAGCAAGTCGTCGCGCCGGGCATCGGTGACGACAGCGGCGCTTCCAGAGAGCGGCGTTCCCCACGACGGTGAAGGGATCTCGGAGCGCGCTGTACTACCGCGGCCACGACACACTACCTGGACATTCCAAGGTTACTTCGACCGGTGTCGGTAATCACTACGTGCCGTGTCCCATTCCTTAGTTCCCGGACTGTGACTCTTACGCTATTTGGACTTACTGCCGTTTTCTATACCGCATACTCGCAGCCCCGTATTGCATTTTTGTTTATACCTGTTCATTGTGTGCATTTTGTTGTGATTTAGGGGTATACAATTATAGTCTCGTCTAAAGAGTTTCTTCTCTAATTTATTGTTGTCACTCGAACCTGACACAGTCGTTCTTCGGGTGGAGGAAAAAGGTGAAAATGCCTGTGTGCAGGTGGTGGCAGTTAATGCGGAGCCCTCCACTACGGCGTGCCTCATAGCCCAGGTGTAGCTTTGGCTCGTTCGTGATTTGAGTTTGAATGAAGCCCGGGTCATGTGGCGTTTTTTGCTCTTTCTGGTGCCCGAACTCGACAGTAGGACATTGTGACAGCTGGGACAGTGTGGCAGTGGGCACTGGGTCGGTCTTGGGACACGCATCTTGCAGCCTTGGTCTGATCGCGTGCATCCACTGAGTGCTGGGCACCATAATGCACGCATGTTGCGCCAGAGGGAAGTGGGCTCTTTCTGACACTGTGTGTCCCATTGCGCTTGGTCCATGTGCATTGCACTGGTGATCTCGGTGTGCTGTGTGCATGTGCCCCACATGCCTCCCTCCTGTGGGAAACTGGGTGCCATCCACCAGCCAAGAGCCCTGGAGCAGAGGTGGCCTCCTTCGGTCCCATCACGGCTTTTGTACAGCTGTGGTCTCCGCCTCTTTTTGGGGCCCCTTTGTGGGCTGTGTATGCACAACATCAGGAACGGTTGCTGCTGAACAGCTTTCATGGGGCCAGTAAGCCGAGTGAAAGTGTAACTCATCAAAAGGACCTGTCCCGCTAGCAGTGACGCCAGCCCTTTTAAGCTTGCTTCTGTCCGTGCAGATCGTCCATGCCACTCGGTGAAGTGGAGAGCGGGGCAAAAAAGCGAGGCCCAGAAGTGTGAGGGGAAGTGGCACGGAGCCGCAGGTGTGTGGAGTGTGCACCTCAAGAAAAACATGCTTCTCGTGGTCGGAGTCGAACCCTCGCGTTATGAAACCGGCGTCTATTCAATTGCGCTATCATCGCATTCGGGGCACACAGCGTTTCCCTTGGGTTTGTAGCGCGGGTATTGGATTTGGTTGAGTTGATGCAGACTTTGGCACTTTGGATGGTGGACTGTAGGAGGGTGGATTGTGGTCTCGGTTTACACGGATGAGCCGCCACCTACCCAATAATGCACACGCTAGGTCAGCCCAAAGGCCCGTGCTTGGTTCCTGCCCAGACCAAAGTGTAGCAGTTTTCAACGGAAAGTCTTCTGTGTGTACAGGAACCGCATTGCGAAGTGTGCCACAAATCCAGGATTTTCTGCCAGTGTCCACTCCTTGTGCTGTGCGCCATCGTTGGTGCTATCTGACAATGACTTTGACTCGCGAGTGAAAAGGTGGGTCTACATTGAAATTTTGGTACCGTGAACTGTTGTGCACATGCCCAAAGTCGGTCAGCAGCGCTCACTACTGCAGTGCACTGGTGTCAAGCAAGCTGTCTCATACGCGCGGGTGGGGTGGTGCAGCGCAGCTTTCTTCCCAACCTCCTTCCACTCCACTGGAAGCGACTGTTTCTGAAAATGGCACCGGCGGCCTGTCACTCCAGCAGGCCTTCGCAGCTTCTTCGTCGGCTATCCTTGGCTTCAAAGTGGCACGTGGTGGGGGTGCACGCAGAGACGTCAGTTGCATGTTTTGTCTGTGCAGCGCAGTAAGCCCAGAGGGGTGGTTAACGAGCAATGTGCCTTGGAAGCCATGCCTTGTTGCTCGTCAAGTTGCTTCTAAGCCTTTCAAGACAACCACTGTTGACGTGCTGTTTGGGGGACTGCAAAGTGCTGCTAAAGTGCCCTAGTGAGTGGTTCGACAAAAGTTTGTGCGGTCAGGCATTATGTGAAGAAACAGTACCACAGGCACTGAGGAAGTTGAAAAATGTTACAAGGCGTTTCAGAATCCGCACACGTTCAGGAACATCGTATAACATTTTTGAATTGGTCAGTGACTGCGGTGGATACTGTTTCTCGTTAGTATTACTGTTCAAAGTGCCTTGCAAAAAGTCGGTGCTGCGCAGCTTGCTTGCTCTTTTTTTTTTGCGCTGGCCTGTCTTGGCACTTGATGGTTGCACATGCTTGCCGTCGGCGGGAGGCAGTGTGTGTCACACAAGGACCGTTTCATGGGGAGCAGGCAAGGTTTCAAAGTAGATGAGCAGGGTAATTTGGCGAGATGGTTAACAAGGGGTGTACTTCGTCGTTACTGCTTGCTCAATAAGGGATGCGAAGTACGACTGGGAAAGGGACGAGGAAGGGGATTTGCCAGTGGTATGAGGAGTAGAGAAGTGACAGGCATTCCAGTTTGTTCTTTCACCACCTCTCTTTCAGTTTTATGCACCAGCCCTCAAGCACCTCTGCTGTGAAGCAACGTTCATATTAGGAATACGCCTTGCTTTTTTTTTTGCGTACGCATGCGTAAAGAATGTGATTTCTGCGGCGGTCACTGTGGTTTTCTTTAAGGAACATCCATGGCCTGCTCTATGTTTCAGAGCACAGTTTTAATGCCGGCAAGTGTAAAAATGCACCGCCATGCAGGCGAGCGATATGTAGCAAGAATCAATTGTATGTAAAGTTTTTAACAAGGGGGGACTAGGACCAGCCATGATGGTGATGCCTACATTATCTTCAACGACAGATGGTGAGCTCAAGATGGTGAACAGTGTCCGTAGGCACTGTGTGTCTTGTGTGCTGTTTGCAACCTGTAAGGAGAATTGCAAGCTGGCCTTGTTTTTTAGACTCCCTTCTTCTGGGAGCCTAGAAGGCTATTTATTAGCACGCTTCGTTAACATGCCGTCTCTTTGTGCTGTGAGGGACACATCAGAGCAATGCTGAGGGTGGCACAAAACAGTTCAACTTTTTATGGGTGTTTGAACATTTGCTCTGTGTGCTGTCGGCCACTGCTGCATACTATATGCGGCGGTCCTTGTGGCGTCACTGTAGCCTTTGTAAATACAAAGGGCGAATTTTTTATTATTTCACAAACCTGTGTTTGCATTCTTGGGCCTTGCTTTATGTTAGTTTAGGCCTCAGCTCAAGTCCGTGTATTCATTTGCAGACCATTTTCTGTTGAAGAATAAATGTGTTATTGATCTCCCGTGCTCATGGGCAGCTGACCATTCTGTGCAGGCAGCTTTCGAGCACAGTACTTCCGGTGTTTATGGCATGCGCTATTTTTTGCCGCCGTGGTGTGCTGTGTAGCAAGCTAACAAATGAAAATTGTTCACACTCGGGCCAGGCTTGAGTTTGTGGCGCGCTCTCATTGTTAATAATTCCACGCAGATTTCACTAAGTTTTCTGCCTCATTTACATTCTAGTGCACTGTATAAGTGTGACGCTGGAACAGCCTTCCCAACCGCGTCATCCAACATATCAACCCAGCACAATTCAGCAGTGCCATTGAGTCACCTCTGTGTTAATCCGTTGGTGTCACACCTGCTTTCATTCATGTGAACTTCACAAAGCATTGTGAATGAAATAAACAGGTGACTCATCTGTGTAGCAAGACAAGGGTTTGAAGTCTTTTGAGTCATTAGTCTATCGGTGGGAAGATTGGGCACTGTGACGAGCTTGCCTTGTTGGGCCGCCGTGACCACCATCACTGGAGCAATGCGTTGTGCTCAGGCTTGTGACTACTGCTGCAGTCGCTAGAATGAAGACTTAGGTGAGAAATGGTCTTGCATGCAGGCAAATGTTTTGGGCCAGACCGCAGATTTGGCAGCTGAGATGTAGTGCAGCTGTCCAGTGCACTGGGTCCAGTGCAACGAAATGAATGTCCGCCTCAAGAGTTCCAGAAGCTGCTGGCGGACGTGTTTCTGTCCGTTCCTCCAAACCATAAAGCACTCTACTACGGACTGCTCAGCCACAATGCGCCCGCGCCCGCCTTCTATGGTTTGCCGAAAATTCACAAGCCAGACGTCCCAATGCGCCCCATCGTTGACTACACACGCTCCCCCGGAGTGTGTATGAAATTTCGTGCGCAGACTGCGACGGTGTTTACATCGGGAAACTACAAGAGACGATTACAGCAACACGCTCGGGACGTAAAGAATAAGAGCGTTCGCAACGACGCTTTTTAAGAGCACGCCGTCACGAATGACCACAAGATTGACTTGCATGGTGCAAGAATCGTCGCAACAGAAAAATCTGCAACTTCATGCCTACATCTGGAATCGCTAATCATTCAGACCACATCTAACACGGGTAATCGTAACGACGGAAATCTAAATCCATATCTACGCGCGCTCTTATAGCGATTCACTCAACTCCATTTTAAAAGATCCATTTCTGGGTGATGTATTCATTGGAACAAGGCTTCGGGCTGGACGCCGAAACGTCAAGAACAATTTTTTGACTGGTCGGCGTCTCGTGTGTTTGAAAAAGCCATTCATTTACCAGGCAATGCGAGCAGTACGCGTGGTGAGATCACGAGTGAGCGACGCGTTTCCGTCGCTGTTACAAGGTGTTTTCTTGTACACACAGTCTCGTACAGGTCACGTCAGATAATGAATTTACAGCGTACTTTTGTCGGCATCAGTTGCATCGTCCTTGGAGTTAGCTGGCTGCGTACGATCTGTGGGTCGCGTGGTAGCAACTACCTAAACGCGGCGGTGTCGCCGGGAACGAGCGAGTCGCTAATTGCTTGCCCGGATTGTTCGGTCTGCAGACCACTTTTTTGGGTAATTCGCATCGAATCCACAAGGAGAGGGAGACGGTGGTCACCAAAAAAAAAAAAAAAAAACGCGGTCGCATACGCACAGGAACTGTGTTGTAGCAGACGACAACACGACCCGGCGTCCTATAAGTGACGTCACTCATAGGTGGCGACACGGTATGTCCTCGAGGCCAATAGCGCACGAGTCGAAAGCGCCGTTAAAAAGCCCGCCGCCAAGCCTGTCGCCATGACGTCACGTAAACGCCACCGCCAATTTTGGATAAAAAAGTACCCAAGGATCAAAAATTGCTTAAAAAGGTGTTATATTTTGTAATGATCCGAGGCTTTTCACTTGGGAACCATTCTTTTATTCTGTTCCTCAACCTTCTCTTCTTCACCTGCCCCTAGACCTGCCTTCGTCGTCTTCGGCTCACCACACCCTCCGGGGGCCCTGTTTTCGTCCTTCCTCTGTGTGTAGGGAACCATGTTGCTGACGTTACCCGTCATGTACCACACGGTCTTCAAAACGCCATTGGTAGATGCTGTCTTTATGACTTCGAAGGGCCCGATAGGTCTGGTTATTAAGTTGGCACATTCTTTTCGCACCAAGACCAAATCGCCTGAAGAAATAGCCGGAATACTCGTGTTGTGGCGCCTGTCGAAGAAACGTTTCATCGTCTCCGTATACTTCATTTCACCCTCGACTGTCCTTTTCGTTTCTTGAAGTTTAAGCCTTGTCGTCAGACCAATGGTCTCGTCAGCGGGCAGGTGTGATGGCTTAACAAAAGCTGCATACTGAGGGCTGAACCCCAGCGCACTTGTGTGCGACCGGTTGCGACTTCTTGTGCAGTCCCCCTCGGAAGAACGGCGGTCTCTGCGTAGCGCGTCATGTAGTCTGTCGCTACGACAATCCACTTGTTCTGAGATTGTGACGTGCAGAACGGGCCTAGAAGGTCCATTCCAATCTGTTGAAAGGGCCTCGACGGGACGGCGATAGGTTGCAGAAAGCCGGCGGGTATTGTCGGCGGCGTTTTTCGTCGCTTGCAGTCACGGCAACTCCTAACGTAGTGGGTGACGTCGGATGTGAGGCGGGGCCGGAAGTACTTAGCCTTGATTTTTGTAATAGTGCTTGATTTGCTATCACATTCAGATAAGCAGACTGTTTAGCCATAATGTCGCTAGCTCAGAATAATCTTCTGTGATCTACAATGTTCTGGATGTGAATTGACGGTTCCAGAACACTCGCGCCGAAAGATAAAAGCCTACAGAGCTGACACCGCGGCATTCGATTCTACGACACTCGCCTGCGCAAGTCACTTTGTTGACCGCTGCTTCGCCGCCTCTGTGCTCTTTCGAGTTGTTAGGGGAGCACAAGTTCGCTCCAATAAACTTCTTTCTCCTTCAAGACAACTGCGTAGTCCTTGGCTTCGTGACATCTGGTCGAGGTGCGGGGTACTCACCCTTTATGTTCCCTACGACATCCGGAAGCCGCCAAGCCAGTCCAACCAGAGAAAGCCGCCGACTGCAAGGATTGCTACCCCGAGTTTGTTCTTCCGCCAGAAGGCCCAAGAGAAGGAACGCTGCAACCAACACCATTGTGCAAGAAACAACGTCGCCAATCGTCCTGCAGCAGCCCCGGGAACCGCCATCGTTCCGGGGATCTCGAGGCCCCGCTAAAGACCCAGAGGAATGGTCGGAGAAGCTGGAGCGCGTCCGCATCTTCAACAGGTGGGACGACGAAGACACTTTCCGGCATATGTTCTTTTACTTAGAAGATGCTGCTCGAACTTCGTTCGAGAACCATGAGAGCTCTTTGACCGACTGGACTCAATTCAAAAGGGAGTTCCTTAAGACCTTCACTGCCGTGGTGAGAAAAGAGCGAGCTGCGCTTTTGCTTGAAAATCGAACGCAGCACCCCAGCGAAGGTATTGTGATCTTCGTTGAGGAGAAGAAGCGACTTTTCCGCCGTGCGGACCCCGAAATGACCGAAGAAAAGAAGCTGAGGTTTCTAATGCGAGGAGTGAAGCAAAAGCTTTTTGCTTGTCTAGTCCGTAACCCGCCGAAGACGGTGGCTGAATTCGCGTCTGAGGCGGCTGCGATCGAGGAGACGCTAGAAATTCGAACGAGGCAGTACGACCGCCTTTGTCAACGCGCTGTTCTCGGATACCATTGGTGCCGCAACTGTAAGCTCCGATACATTGCACGAGACCATCCGAGCAGTGGTCAAGGAGGAGCTTCAGAAGCTTTTTCCAACGACGCTCACCGCAGGGGGCACCTTGTGTACTCAAGGTGTTTTGGTGAGTAGCGCCACCACGGTCCCGAGCTCCGCAGGGGTGCCTACTGCTGTAGGCGCTTGGTGCCTTGCAACACCACGGACCCGAGCACATGTGGGTTGGACCCACCCACGTCCCGGCTGTGCGTGGCTTTGCCGTGTCCGGGGAAAAGGGGAACCTGGTGGCTGAGCCAAAGTTGGGGTTGTTTTGGACCTTTACGGCCCCCCAGCAGCGGCAACACTCCACTTTGGCCCCCGCTTCTCGCAGACGGTACCCCTTGGTCTGACCCGCCCGGGGGAATCATCCAGTCGCCTTTTCCTCTCTCCCTCTCCACTCTTTCACTTTCCTATCTCCTCTCCTACCCCTGTCCTGTCATCTCCTTCCTTCCTGATTTCTACATTTTTCCTGGCGGCAAGGGTTAACCCTGTGCAAGGATATCAACCTTGGTACCAAGTATAGGGTTATAGCGGCAGGGTAACGGTTAGCGTGTACTTTAATGTCACGTTCCCTTGTTGGGCTCGGTGGTACGGGCGACCGGCTCTGCTGCCGAATTGATTCCATGCTCATATGACTTTTTCTATCACCCCCCAAAAAACTGATCGGCCTTCGAAAAGGGGCCGCACCGAGGTAACACAATTGAAACCATTCTCCCAAAGTGAAACTTTCACAAAATACCTTGTTATCCACTCCGAAGACGAAAATGCACCTCTTGCTAAAAAATCTGTCTTCCTCATTGCAAAGTGCCTTGAAAGCGTTGTCGGCCGGGATTACCAAGCAAAGAAACTAGCCTCTGGTGATCTGCTGGTAGAAGTGCAACGAAAGAGCCAAGTCAGAACCTACTAAACAAGAACACCCTGGCTGAACTCCAAGTAACGGTCACACCACATCGTAGCCTGAATACAACGCAAGGCGTGATCTCTGAGAGGGAACTGCTTCACGAGACAGATGAGGATTTGCTTGAAGGACTGAGGGACCAGGGCGTCACGGCTGTGCGGCGGATCACCATGCGTCGCGCAGGTGAGGAAATTCTAACTAAACATGTTGTTCTGACCTTCAACCGTCCAACGCTTCCTGAATCCGTCCATGCTGCCTTCATATCCTGTCCAGTACGCCCTTACATACCTAGTCCTCGAAGGTGTTTCAAGTGCCCAAAGAATGGCAACGAAACTCAGTCTTGTCGTGGCCGACCCACCTGTGCTCACTGCGCACGTGCTGACCACACCAGTGATGAGTGCAAAAAACAAGTGAAATGCCCAAACTGGTGAACCACACGCTGCGTACTCGCGTGCATGTCCCGCATTCAAAAAGGAAAAAGAAATAATCCAACTCAAAGTCACCGAAAACCTAACCTTTGCACAAGCACGCCTGAAGCATGCCCTGCTTTCAGGCAGAAGTTACGCAGACGCTGCTCGCCGGGGGGTGGAGCGTCGTCTGGTGGATGCGGGCACCCAGTGCAACCTGGTCCCGCCACAGCCCCCCGTTCAGCAGCAGAAAGTTGCTCCCGTGGCTTCTGCTGCTACACCCTCCTCCAGTGCTGTACCTAAGGACCCCAGCGCAATCACCTGTGCTGCGCCAAAGGCCCCCAGTGCGAGCTCCAGTGCTGCGCCTAAGGCCCCCAGTGCGAGCTCCAGTGCTGCGCCTAAGGCCTCCAGCACGAGCTCTGGTGCTGTGACTAAGGCCTCAAGCACGAGCTCAGTCCAGATGAGTGATGATCTGGCTCCATCCCGGGCATCTGCAAAACAGCAGAAGGCTGCTCCTGCGGTCACTGCTGTTGCAGCAATGTCCAGTGCTGTGGCTGTGGCCTCTAGCACAAACAGTGTCTCCACTGACACTTCTCCTTCAGAAACCTTGGATGAGGCCATGGATGTCTCTCCAAGCACACCGGCTTCTGAAACACAACCGGAGCGCCGCAGCTCCGCTGGTCGGGGTAAATCAAACAAACCGAAGTCGTCCAAGATCACTACACCGGGAACTAACTCGGCGACCTAGGTAAACTACTGAAAGGGCCCCAAAAACAAAACTCCCTCACTAATGACCCTTTTAATGGAAAAAGAACATCTCATGATCTGGTTTCTCTTCTCTTGGTATTTATGGCTGCTGAAAGTGTTATCCAGTGGAATTGTAGGGGGCTGTTGAACAACCTTGACGATATATATGATATTGCCACGGCATTATTATCATCATTGCCAGACAGACCCAGCGACCCACACCCAGTATTCGAAGTGAGGATGTTGAAGCCAGCAGCTGAGGAAAAGGCGAAGAGAAAGACGAAGGAACAGTTTCGGTGGACGCTGTAGTTAGCGGTGACAGGAGACTTACGGGCACAAGTTCGCCCTCTAAATAAAGTGCTTTCTTTATTGCTACAAACCCCAGTGCTCACTTTCACCGTTACAAGTGGTGGAGTTTGCGGGGTACATGATACCCGGTCCTACCAGGACGCCGACTACAAGGCCGCCAGGTAGCGAAATTACACCAGTTCACGAGCGGATCAGCCGACGCCTACGCGGATTGCCTGCGGAGTGCGGGCCCTTGGCTGACCGGAATCGGAAGATGACGGGGCGAAACACCGGCGTCGTGGATGCACCTCCTCCACCTACCCCTTCCATTCAGTACGTAGTTCATCAGCCACGGACGCCGAAGATCTTCTATGGGGAGAGCTTTGAAGATGTGGAGGACTGGCTGGACCAGGTTCGAGCGCGTCGCCGCGTTCCCGAATGGAACGAGGACGCAAGCTACATAATGGTACTACGCTCTTGAGGAAGGCGCACGAACGTGGTTCGAGAACTACGAGGCCAAGATGACGTCCTGGGAGGAGTTTCGCCGGCGGATATTGCGGCTTACGTGACGGTGCGCAAAGAAAGAAGAACGGTGGAGGCTGCGCTTCAAGCAGGAGTCAGCGTCCTAATGAGAGCGTCACGACATACGCCGAAGACATGTCTCGTCTGTTCAGGCGGGCAGACCCCGACATGGCTGAGGACAAGAAGGTGCGGCACCTCATGCGAGGGGTCAAGGAAGAAATCTTTGCTGGTCTAGTACGGAATCCGCCATTAACCGTTTCCGAATTTATTAAGGAGGCTACGGCGACTCGAGAGGGCGCTTCGGCAACGGGCCCGGCAATACCACCGCGAAGGAGCCACCGTGTCAAACGTAGCTCAGCTCGGAATGCCTGGGCCGCGAGAGATCGTGAGGCAAATAGTCAGAGAGGAGCTCCACCGCCCTTCAACTGGGAAACGTGTCACCTGCTTCGGTGTCCATCGCCAAAATTAAGAGAAGAAGAACTCAGCCAAGCTGTGAGGACATCGAGCAAGCAGACATGGCGCTACGAGCCAGCGCCAGCATTTCGTACGCGCTACCTTGAGGAACCCTGCCTACTGCTCACCGCCCGCGCCAGTCGTCCCCGTCTCGCCGCAGCCTAAGAGTACTTTGGGACCACGACCCCGACGTGCCTTACCAGATGGATGTAACACCCCGGAAGAGCGACGTATGGCGTACCCCGACCGCAGGCCTCTCTGCTTCCACTGTGTGGAAGCAGGGCACGTCTACCGCACCTGTGCATACCGTCGGGTTGGATTCGGGGATTTTCGCCGAACGCACCGTCCCAAAATACGGAGAACGACCCCGGGAGATCGAGGAGTTCATCGCCGGACGTCAGAACATGTTTCCTCCCATACGCCTGGGTCTCGGTCACCATCTCCTCCCACCCGACGCAGAACCCTGAGTCCACGTGTCGCGCCAGGTTCTACCAGCCGTCGCCCTGGTAGCCGAGAACCGGGGAAACTGAGGGCAGCGACTTCCGGAGGTGAGGCCGGACGTCGCTAACCGCCAACATCCTCCACTGCGAAGACCACGACGACGACGACAAGAAAATGGTTCATCTTAGTCCCAGTCGCTGTTACGCCGAACCGGTATCGTGTGACAGTACGTGTGGACATCGACGGCCGCGAGACGACTGCCTTGGCTGACACTGGCGCAGACCATTCTGTCAAACTCTCGCCGCTACTTTAAAGAAAGTTCTGACCCCCTGGTCTGGCCTTCAAATTCGTACAGGTGGAGGCCACTTGATTACTCCCGTCGGTAGGTGCAGCCCGAATCAAGATTCACGGCTTCACCTATGTTAATGCATTCATTGTGCTTCCGGAGTGTTCGAGAGACCTAATTCTAGGCATGGACTTCCTGTTGACCAACGGAGCAATTATCGACTTGGAGAAATCTAAAATTAGCTTTTCTACCAAAGGAGCTATTGCCAGTCATGTGGAAGACGAGCGTGACAAGGCGTTGCGCATCGTTGACGACGATGTCACGCTACCACCTCGCACTAGCGTGCTCGTGAGCATTCCACGATTGTGCTGCTATTGCCGAAGGAAACATCCGGTTGCTCATGGAGAAAGGCTCTGCATAGCAAGAGGATTAGTGAGGCTACACGCGGATGTACGCTGTCTTGCTCACTAATTTTGCAAACGAGCGTCGGCACCTCGCAAAAGGCACCGCCATCGGGTTCATTGAAGAGATCGCTGACGTAACGCAGTGCGTGAGCGCTCTGGAAAACGACGCGCGATCTGATCCACGGCAGCGACCCTGTGCATACCCGTTGAGATCAACCCCGAACTCTCGACCGCTCAAAAGGAGGCCTTGAAGTCCCTCGTCCAGGAATTCTCCGACTGCTTTGCCACGTCATCTAAAGTGCGCCGGACATCCATCGCGAAGCATCGCATCTTCACGGATGAATCTGTCAGGCCAGTGCGCCAGCAACCTTACAGGGTGGCGCCAAGGGAAAGGGAAATCATCAAGAGTCAGGTGAAGCAGATGCTCGATGATGATGTTATTACCGTCTAAAAGCGCGTGGGCCTCTCCCGTAGTTCTAGTAAAGAAAAAGACAATACGCTTCGGTTTTGCGTTGACTACCGCAAATTGAACAGCGTGACAAAACGAGACGTCTACCCGCTTCCTCGAATGACGACACGTTAGACCGCCTCCGTGATGCTAAATTCTTCTCGTCCTTAGATTTGAAATCTGGTTATTGGCAAATAGAGGGTAGATGTGCGAGATCGCGAAAAGACGGCGTTCGTAACAACCTGACGGCCTCTACGAGTTTAAAGTCCTCCCGTTTGGCTTGTGTTCCGCCCCTGCAACCTTCCAACGGATGATGGACACTGTACTCGCGGGGCTCAAGTGGCAGACGTGTCTGGTTTACTTAGACGACGTGGTCGTTTTTTCCAGTTCATTTGAGGAGCACGTTCTTCGACTGAGATGCGTTCTGGACGCTCTCCGCTCTGCAGATCTAACTTCAAGCCTGAAAAATGCGCCTCGGATTCAAGGAACTAAAATTTCTTGGACACGTTGTCAGCGCTAAAGGCGTTCGACCCGATCCCGACAAAACAGCTGCTGTGCGCTGCTTTCCACTGCCCACCGACAAGAAGGCGATACGGCGCTTCTTAGGCCTTTGCGCGTATTACAGACGTTTCGTGGGAAGGCTTCTCCAGATTGCCGAACCATTAACGCGCCTTACCAAAAACGATGTGCCATTCATTGGACAGGGAAGCAGCAAGCGGCATTCGATGAGCTACGTACCCGCCTTCAGAACGCACCAATCTTGGCCCACTTCGACGACTCTAGCGAGACAGAAATCCGAACTGATGCCAGCAATGTTGGAATTGGCGCCATCCTAGGTGCAATGGCAGCAGGGGACAGAAAAAGTTGTCGCATACGCCAGTCGCACACTTTCAAAAGCCGAGACGAATTACTCTGCAACGAAAAAGGAATGCCTAGCGGTGGTATGAGCCGTAACCAAATTCTCCCTACCTGTACGGTCGCCTTTTCAGGGCGGTAAGCGATCACCACTCCTTATGTTGGCTGGCGAACTCTAAAGGACCCATCTGAAGGACTCGCTCGGTGGAGCCTACGCCTCCAAGAGTATGAAATGACTGTTGTATACAAGTCGGGAAGGAAACATACCGATGCAGACTGTTTATAGCGGGCGCCGATTTTCTTCCGACACACGCGAATCAGAAGAGGACATCCCGTTTCTCGGAGTGCTCCGCACCACTGACATGGCTGACTACCAGATGCAGGACGCCGAGCTACGGCCACTCATCGAACATTTGCGAGGCAGGAACTACACGTGCCGCGTCCCTTCCTTAGGAATGTGGCCGCGTACTGCCTGCGGAACAATGTGCTGTACCAAAGACATTACGTAAGGACGTGCCGCGATTGCCAGCGCAGGAAGGCACCCCCCGTAAAACCACCCGGAATACTTCACCCAGTTGATCCCTCCGACGCGCCATTCAGGAAGGTTGGAATGGATCTACTTGGGCCATTTACAACATCATCTCTGGGAAACAAATGGATTATTGTAGCCACTGACTACTTAACACGATATGCCGAAACAAAGGCTCTCTCTCGGGGGAACCGCCGTAGAAGTAGCCAAATTCTTCGTAGAAACATCGTTCTGCGACACGGCACACC